>PVIH01006276.1:0-112975 GCA_004025045.1 Sigmodon hispidus | reverse complement strand
GCTAAATACCCTCTGGGCTTCCAATCCCGGTAAGCCACGTAGACATTGCCCATAGGTCCCCAGGCGCCGGAAGCAAGCCACCATCCTCGCCTACAGCCAATAAGGAGTTGCTTACTCCCGAGAGCACTCACCTTCAGAAAAGGTGGAAGGCGGAAACCAGCGCCACCTTTAGGGCGTGGTACAACGCAGCTCCCTACAGGAGCCGAGGAATCCAAGAGAGCTCAGATGTCAGGAGTCAGAATAGTGAGGGATGAGAGTAAGGAGAGACTGTTCTGCTAGGGAAGAAGAATTTAAGCAATGGTGATTTCTAGAAAAAACTTACAAAGATCAAAAAAGGCCACCGTCCCAAAATCTGTCCTTGTTTTTGTACATTTGAGACTTTTAAGAGAAAGCTTCTTTACTTTGACACCTGCAAGCTGTATGATTACAAAAACTACAGTGTAGGTGTATTTTTTAAAGTATGGAAACACATTGGGTGTGATAGCACACACCTGTAAATCTCAGCACACAGGAGGCAAATACAGCCTAGGCTGAGTGGTGAAATCCTGTCTCAGGAGAGAAAAACACAAGAGGGTTCAGTGCAGTTACCCCAGAGGGGCTGAGCTCTACTTCACCTGTACCCAGCATGCCAATCAAACCCGTGAGATCCGCCATCTCACAATACAATATAGGGTGTATCATATACTCTGGGACATTTTATCTGGACACTTTATGAGTTACATATATATATATTTTAAAGGTCTCAGATTTCAGGTCCTAAGGGGAACACTGAAGTGGCTTGTTCTTTTGGGGAAGACATTTATCAGCTATTAGTGCTACAGATAGACAGTATGGCAGGAGATCTAAAACATTCAGACTTGCATGTCTAACAAGGGCCCTCAGAGGTTTCAGAGTGTCTGGGGGGGTACCATGTCGCTGATCAGCAGCCCACAGTACACACCACTTGTTGGTTGTCTCTTGATTCTCAAGAGACAAAGAGAATCTTTCTGCAGAAGAAAGTTTAAGAACATTTAACTGGGCTCTCGTTTCTTGAGTTCGCTATATATTTTAGAGATCAGTCCTCTGTCAGTTGTAGGGTTGGTGAATATTTTTTCCCATTCTGTAGGCTGTTGATTTGATTTATTGACTGTGTCCTTGGTCTTACGGACGTTTCTCAGTTTCAGGAGTTCCCACTTATTAATTGTTGTTCTTAGTGTCTGTGCTACTGGTGTTATATTTAGGAAGTGGTCGCCTGTGCCAGTGTGTTGGAGGGTATTTCCCACTTTTCTATCAAGTTCAGTGTAGCTGGGTTTATATTGAGGTCTTTGATACACTTGGATTTGAGTTTGTGCAGGGTGATAGTCTTGGATCTATTTGCATTTTTTCTACATACTACCATCCAGTTATGCCAGCACCACTTGTTGAAAATACGATCTTTTTTCCATTGAATATTTTTGGCCTCTTTGTCAAAAATCAAGGGTTCATAGGTGTGTAGGTTAATGTTGGGGTCTTCGATTCAATTCCATTGATTCACAAGTCTGTTTTTATGCCAATACCAGGCTGTTTTTTTTTTTAATTATTATTGTAGTTCTATAGTATATCTTGAGGTCAGGGATGCTGATGCCTTCTGAGGTTCTTTTGTTGAGCAAAATTGTTTTGGCAATTCTGGCTTTCCTGTTATTCCAAGTGAAGTTGAGCATTGTTCTTTCAAGATCTATAAAAATTGTGTTGGGATTTTGATGGGGACTGCATTGTATTTGTAGATTGCTTTTGGTAAAACTGCCATTTTTACTATGGAGTTCAGAACTAAAAAGGGAATTCTCAGCAGAAGAATTACAAATGGCTGAAAGGCTCTTGAAAAATTGTGCAACATCTTTAGCCATCAGAGAAATGCAAATCAAAACTACTTTACCACTTTATACCTGTCAGAATGGCTAAGATCAAAAACACAGATGACAGTCTATGCTGGAAAGGATGTGGAGCAAAGAGAACACTCCTCCATTGTTGGTGGGAGTGTAAACTTGTTCAGCCACTCTGGAATGCAGTATGGCGGTTTCTCAGAAAACTGGGAATCAATCTCCCCAAGGATCCAGCAATATCACTATTGGGAATATACCTAAAAGACACACATCCACACCCCAAAGGCATTAGCTCAACTATGTTCATAGCAGCATTATTTATTTGTAATAGCAAGAACCTGGAAACAATCTAGATGCCCCTCAACTGAAGAATGGATTAACAAACTGTGGTACATTTACACAATGGAGTACTACTCAGCAGTAAGAAAAAGTGATATCCTAAAATTTGCAGGCAAATAGATGGATTTGGAGAATATCCTCCTGATCGAGGTATCACAAGCCCAGAAAGATAAGCACAGAATGTACTCACTCATTAGTGGACTTTAGACAGCAAGCAAGGAACACCCAAGCTGCAAACCACAACCACTGAACAGCTTGGGATCTGAAGGAACTTAAGACAGACATCCAGAGAGTCCCCTAGGAAGAGAAAATAGAGAAGATCTCTTTAGCTAATTGAGAGCATAAGAGGTTGCAACCAAGAAGGGGTGGAAACAAATCATGAGAGAAGGAGATGATTGAGTGAGGGAAACAACAATGAGGGACAAAAAAAAAAGAGATGGAGATCTTAGTAGAGGAAGCTAATGTGGGGTTGGAAAAAGACCAGGTGCTAGGGAAACCTTCAAGAACTTACAGGATATCCTTGGCTAGGTCTCCAACCAATAGTGAATGTGGTGACTAGACAGGGCTTTCCCTATAATCAAATGAATAGACACCCCAAGTGCCATCACAGAACTTACATCCAACAATGAATAGAGGTAGAGGCAGGGATACATGGCTGAGCACCGGGCTGAGTCCCTGGTCCAGCTGAGAGCGGGGGAGGAGACTCTATATGAGCAAGAGGGTAGGGCTTTTGAGGAAAATTCTCACAGTGATGGCTGGCTGGAGCTCTGGGGAGCTCACTGAATCAAGAACAGCTACTGGGAACCATCAGGAAAAGGAACTAGGCCCTCTAAGGATAGGCAGCTGTCCACTGACATGGGCAGTATGTGGAGCTTCAAGGGGGAAGGATCAGACTGTGTTTCCGTGCACAGACTGGCACTTTGGAGCCCATTCCCTCCAGAGGAAAACCTAATCCAGTCTTGATATTAGAATGAGGAAATTGGACTTGCCTGGAGTGGATGCTGAGCTGATCCACCTTGAGACCTCTTGCCGTTTTAGGGGAGGGGATGAGGGATGGGGAAGAGAGAGGCTGAAAGCTGACCGGGAGGGATTGGGAGAGGAAACAAGGGAATACATAGATAAAAAAGACTTTGTTTTATAAATAAAAAAAGAACATTTAATTGGGGTGTGTGTGTGTGTGTGTGTGTGTGTGTGTGTGTGTGTGTGTGTGTGTGAGATGGGTAGGCCTGATGACTTAGGATGCTTGGTGAACTTCCTTATGGAAATTCAGAATTATAGATTCAAGGAAAGTCATGAACATGGTGACTGTCATTTCTTTATAGAAATTGCTGGGGGGAGGCAGGGAGGAAGGAGGGAACATGGACTGCTGTATCTGAATATGTCTTTAGTAACCATAACTGAAACTCAACGGTTAGCTAGCATTCATTTATTTAGCTCCATCCCAGGGATTACATTGCCAGGGTCGGATTGCATTGATCTTCCTTTCACTGAATTTCATTCTTCCTTTCACTGAATTTCATTCATTCTTTCATGAGTGAGATGAAGATGCCTATCATCAGTACTACTAAAACAATCCATTATCAGCACCCTCCTGCCTCCTGAGGCCAGCAGTGACTGGAACAGATACCATGGAACATGATCATAAGGAATAAGAAGTCTATCTCAGGAGAAAGAAGGTTCCTATATAAAGCTGCTTTCTCTGACATACACATCACATCCTTCATGGCCACCATCCTAAGCATACACTATCCCATGAGCTGCAGCTGCAGGGGAGGCTCTGTTGGGTGGGGAGAGAGATGGGTAGGGAGTGGAAACACATTGCCCGGGGCCTCATCTACTGGCCCAAGGATGCGGGTTGCATTTTATTGATTCTTGACTATGAAGCACCAGGTAGGCAGAACAAAGATACCTCTCCCAGCCTGTGGCCCTGTATATGTGGGAGACATAGGCCTGATGTAGGAGAGACATGGCGGGTGGGGTTTGTCTTATAAGTACTGTGTATCATTGAAGTTTGCCTCAGGTTTGTAAGTCCTTCAACAAACTTAAAGTGAGCTGGCTGTAATGACCTAAAGGATTCTTTTTTAACAACTGGCATTATATCAAAGCATGACGTTTAATTTTCAATAAACTGATACCCACATTAAATATATAGCCCAGAGTCTACATTGGGAAGTCACACACAGTCTTATGTTTTCTTATTCATAAAGATGGTAAATAAACAGAAACTTAGTATCGTTGAGATCCTTTTAAGATCTAGAAGGTCATTCTTACAGAATAAATGCTGTGTAAATTATATTTCACTAAGAGGTTGCTATGGAGCATGATTTCCTGACTAGTTGAGGGAGGAAGGCTTTGCTCCTCATTCCCCTCCTCTGCCCTGGCACACTCCTTCCCAGCAGTATTCTGGACAAACAGCTTCACTGAGGAGAGTCTTGTCCTAAGGTCAGAAGTAAGCAGTGAGGGCTTCAATTACTGCACCATAGTGGTGACAGTACTCTTCAGGAACCTCCAAGGAATTCTCATCCTGGAGCTGACCACAAAGCAGGGAAATTTCCATTTTCAAACCTCCATTTGGCTAGGAATTTTATGGGACTATGTTAGCAGAACCACAGCTGTTGGAGTCTTTCTTCTTTATTCTATTTGCTTAAACTTTTGTAACTTCTTAAAGCTGGTGTAGTTTACAGTTAATCCCCTAATACGAACATAGCTGTTCCAGTTGTGCAACTATCATTGCTTCCCTGAACATGGCTGTAGACAAGCCCAGGAGGAAAGTGGGTTTACATCAGCATCAGAAAGCTCAGGCATTCATTCCCACTGACAGGCTGTCCAGGAAGCTATTCAATCCTGTTAGTGAGGGCTTGTGTGTGAAAATGGGATGACTGTTCTGTCGGTTAAGCTGCAGTAATGGGTAATAAAACCCAGTTTTCTTTAATGCCAACTTCAGAAAGCAAAGGGACTCCCGTCTTGGTCATATGGGGATGTTTGACATCTCCATCTCTTTTGAGCAGGGAAGATGTGCAGCCAACCTGAGCTCCTGGTTCAGGTGGTCCAATTTCTGAAGTGTGACACTGGTTTTAGTGATGTACAACATGATTGTTAGATTGCTCATAATCTCTCCAGCACAAGCTTCACCAAGGTGTGGTTGCCAGGATTTGCTACAGGGTTGGGGCATCTGCTCCTGGCTGTCACAGGGTGACAGCAGAGCACTTGCTTGAGGAGGGAGCAGAGTGAGGCAATATGAGCAGTGCTACATGCCATGTTCAGACCACAGGACTCAGCCAACTCACCCTGCCATCCATTCGTGCTGAGGGCAGCGTGGGATACTGAGGAATTCATTGGGACACCGTTAAAGCCATACTCTGGAAATATGCTTCTAAAAATTATGTTGGGGTCATGTATGTTGGGAGTGAGAGCAATACAGCCATTGAGAACACAACAAGCATGCTTTGGAGGTAGCTTTTGGAGTTTCCTTTTCCTGAGTGACTAGGAGGTACAGTCAGCTCTCTATTCCAGGCCTCCTGAACAGAAACAGGTCCCTTAGGTGTGGGCCAGACCACACCATTGCCTTAGCATGGTTTCAGCATGGAGACTTTGTTAGTTATGGACACAGTAAAATGCTTGCTTACTGAACATTTAAGATTTAGGAGCTTTCAGTGGCCAATCCCAAGCTTTCTTTCTAGAATCTTCTGCTTTTTGGTTCTCTTATCAGGCTGTGAAGCCAGAGAATCAGGTAGTTCTGAGACCACAACCCAAATCTGTTCTATTTTAAAGGTGATAGTCTGCTGTCTGTCACAAAGACAGTATGAAGAATGGGCAGACCAGAAAAGCCAGCTGTTTCTGTCTCATAGGGTGAGGTTTCCAGACATTTCTGCATGATCCCTGGACTGACAGAGCTGGGTGGAAGCTTCACTGTGGTGGTCATAGGTCACCCAGAGGACATCATGTCCTGTGTGCTCCTTGGAGTCCTCTGGTCCATGTATGTGTCTGGTGAACAAGACTTCAGTTTCCCAGACTTCCCAAGCATGTCCTCTCCTTTTTTTTTTTTTTTTTTTGTGGTGGGAGCAGCTTTTATTGGGGTGGGGACCTAGTCTTTCTTGGCCACCAGCACGTTGCTCAGCTCCTCCTGCTTCATCTTGGCACGGATATGCATGCCCACCCTCTTCTTGATGAACTTGAGTGCGCGCTTGTCCTTGGACACCTTGAGCAGCTCCATGGTGCGCCGCTCGTAGGGCGCGAAGCCGCACACCTCCCGGATCATGTCCTGCATGAACTTGGTGTGCTTGGTGAGGCGCCCGCGGCGCTGGCTGTGCCTCGGCTTGCTCATGTTCTTCGTCACCTTGTGGCCCTTGTTGAGGCCCACAGCCATAGGGTAGCGCAGAGCCATGGCTGCTTCTCTACGATGGCGGCTGCAACAGGAAGCTCTCCTAAGGGTCTTACAGCAGTGTCATGTGAACATGGCAAAGCAGATCTGGTGTAGAGGGCACCACATATCCAGGTGCCATAATAAATGCCAGGAGCAAAGTGGCCGGAAGACCTGAAAGTGGGTGGGAGTGCTGTGCACTACATATGTCTGTAGTGCTCTCTATCACCATAACAAAGTGCCTGACAAGGGGTGACGGATTTGGGGGCTCGCTGTTTAAAGGCTCATAGTCCTTGATGGTGGGCAGGGTAGGTATGACAGCTAGGACTTCGTCTACAATGGTGAGAGCCTGTCAAGGGTTTGTCATGTCATGGCAAATCAGAAAGCAGAAAAGTGGGTGGAAAGAGATGGCCTATAACCCTTAAGCCATAGTCTCAGCTCCTAAAACAAAAATATATCTAGAATAGCAATGAATGTGGCCCAAATCAAATTCATAATTTAAACTGTGAGGGGATTTTTGAACGAGGTTTTGTAGCCACACTGCTTCCTCAACACATGGTTTTGGTTTTGAATGTACTTCCACTGGGTTAAAACTTGACATTCAAAGATGGCTACGTCCAACTTAGGGAACTAGCCACGTATTGAATTTTTACTGTGGTCAGAGCCTCCTTTGGTGACACCTGTTGCCCGAACTGGGGTCTTCTTAGTCTTGTACCAGAAGGAGGACTGAATCATTATGTATTTCCTCTTCACCAAACTCCAGCGCTTATCAGACATTTGGCCGCCAGACAGAATACTAACTGCTACCGATGGAGGGTCTGGGGTAAAACCATTTCACTCTACAATGAAACTCAAATCTTCCCACTTTCCTTCTGTGAACAGGAGCAAGAATATGGAGAGTGATGTGGGAACCTGACATGCTGCTATGGAAGCAAAGGAGGCAGGCTCCAGATGATGGAATGAAGAAAGCCTGGAATACACACAGAAACTGCCTTTCCAGTCGCCCACCCATAGGTGGAGTGGTTCCCTAGGTGGACAGCGTGGGTGTAAAGACTCTGGGCTGCACAGCTGGAGGTTAAAACAGAGCTGAAGCCAAGGATTTAAATGTCACAGCCCCTAGAGGATTCGTTGGTCCTGGGGCTGCAGCGTTGAGGGAAAGGTGACACGGTGGGTTCACACAGACAAATGAAGGGCATGCCTTGGTGGATCAGACGCATTTAACCTCAGTTCTTCAGAGGAGCCATACAAGAGAGCCACAGCTCAGGGCTGTCAGCCGTGCAAAGGGCAACAAACCTTCTTTGACACCAAGCTTGTTGTCTCACCTCCACCCCAACGGATATAGGCAGAGTTGAGGATCCCACGGTTCAAAAGTTCAGTGGGAGTTGGGCGCGTCCTCTTTACAAGAGAGCAGAGTGGGAAGGGCAAGGTGGGAGTGGCATCAGCAGGAAGGTGGACATATGTGAAATCTGAGCTGGAGCCAAGGAAACAGTGTGCTGTCGGAGACCCCAGGGCAAAGAACGCTCAGCCTCCGGCAGGCATGTGCGACTCCTGAGACTGCACACAACACAACCCACTCATGGAGAACTCTGTGGCTCCTTTCGTCCTCTACCCGGGGACTGAGCCCGGGACTCCGAGAGAGGACAGCCTGCGGCTGCCAGCCGAGGAGGAGGAGAGCGCTACGTCCCCGGCGCAGACACCCTGCAGTCTCAGCACCTCGCTGTGCTTCAGCTCCGGGGACGACTC
Organism: Sigmodon hispidus; assembly: GCA_004025045.1. Classification (NCBI taxonomy): domain Eukaryota; kingdom Metazoa; phylum Chordata; class Mammalia; order Rodentia; family Cricetidae; genus Sigmodon; species Sigmodon hispidus. Next base: position 104,695 of record PVIH01006276.1, on the reverse strand, counting down.
CCCACCGCAGTCTCGCGCCTCTGCCGCGGAGGGCGCCGAGGCCTCTCCTCCTCCTCCTCCTCATCGCAGCGACTTGCGAGTGGTGGAGACGCAGTGGGAAGTCAGCAGCGCCGCGTCCCTGGAGTCCCCGGAAGAGTGCGCGCGCCCGGAAGAGCCCGCGTCGCCCGAGGAGCCCCCTTCCCGCCACGAGGACGCGCGTCCCGCGGAATCCCTAGACGAGCTCGGGGAGCTCGTGCCAGTGCCGCCCGGTGTCTGGCCCGTGCACGGAGAACCCGACCTGGTCATTGAGGTGGCCGGTCGCCGGCTGCGGGCTCATAAGGCGGTGCTGGCGGCGCGCAGCGACTACTTCCGCGCGCGCGCGTCACGGGACGTGCTGCGGGTGCAAGGCGTGAGCTTCACGGCTCTGCGGCTGCTGCTGGCCGACGCGTATAGCGGGTGCATGGCGGGCGTACGGCCCGACAATGTGGCCGAAGTAGTGGCCGGCGCGCGCCGCCTCCAGCTGCCCGGCGCTGCGCAGCGCGCCACCGATGCCATGGCGCCGCAACTGAGCCTGGATAACTGCTACGAGGTACTGAGTGCAGGCAAGAGGCAGAGGCTGAGCGAGCTGCGCGACGCCGCCTACCGCTTCATGAGCGACCACTACCTGGAGGTTCTGCGCGAACCCGCCGTCTTTGGCCGCCTGTCGGGTGCAGAGCGCGATCTGCTGCTGCGGCGCCGCTTGTGTTCGGGTCGTGCCTGTCTGCTGGCCGCCGCGCTCGGACCCACCGGGGAGCGCGCAGGCAGCCGTCCGCAGAGCCCGTCCGGGGACGCGGAGTCGCGCGGGGACGCGGCCGTTTATTGCTACCAGGCGGAGGCCAGGGAGTGGCGCGAGCTGACGCGGCTGCCCGAGGGCGCGCCCGCGCGCGGTTGCGGTCTCTGTGTGCTCTTCAACTACCTCTTCGTGGCGGGTGGTGTGGCTCCCGTGGGTCCCGATGGCCGCGCGCGCCCGTCGGACCAGGTGTTTTGCTACAACCCGGCCACCGACAGCTGGAGTACCGTGAGGCCACTCCGCCAGGCTCGCTCGCAAGTGCAGCTGTTGGCCCTGGATGGCCACCTATATGCTGTGGGCGGCGAGTGTCTGCTCAGCGTAGAGCGCTATGACCCGCGGACGGACCGCTGGACTGCGGTGGCCCCACTGCCCCGGGGCGCCTTTGCAGTGGCCCACGAGGCTGCTACCTGCAATGGCGAGATCTACGTGTCTGGGGGCTCGCTCTTCTACCGCCTGCTCAAGTATGATCCTCGGCGTGATGAGTGGCAGGAGTGCCCATGCAGCAGCAGCCGAGAGCGCTCTGCTGACATGGTGGCCTTGGACGGCTTCCTCTATCGCTTTGACCTGTGTGGGAGCCGAGGTGACGCTCAGGCAGCGGTCGGTCCAGGTGGCGGGGTCAGCGTCTTCCGTTACCATTGCCTGGCCAAGCAGTGGAGCCAGTGTGCTGTGCACCTGCGGCCCCCAGGCGCGCCATCAGGCCTGCAACCTTTCCGCTGTGTCGCCCTGGACGGTAGCATCTACTGTGTTAGCCGCGCAGGGACCTGGCGCTACGTGCCTTCCCAGAACACTGAGGCTGGCAGCGAAATGGGACCTGGTGGCAGCTTTGAACCCGAGCCCCTGGGGTCCCCTCTTGATGTCCGGGGCGTACTGTTTCCATTTGTGCTCAACCTGCCTGAGAAACCTGACCGTGGAGAGCAGAGTGCAGCCTAGAACAGGATCTGCTGGGCAACTCCACTGTCCAGCAGGTAGTGGGGAGGGGTGCAAGAGAATGGGCTCCTAGTGGAGAGGAAGGCAAAGACGGTGCAGGAAAGGAGGGAGCTACAAACAGGGCAGGCTGCTGACCACAGTGCATCCATCATGCTCATGCTTTGACAGTAGAAGCTTCACTGGTTCTGAAGACATTTTTGCAATGCTGTCTTAAAGCTCCGCTTTGCAGTGCTGAATTTTCCTGTTATTTCCCTTGTTTAGTGGGGTTCGTGGCATAAAGTTCGGAAAGATGCAGATAACGTAATGCCTAAGGGAAGAGGTAGAGGCTACAGATGAAGTTGGATGCAGAGTTGGACACGAGGTGTAAAGAGGAGCCTGCCCAATCCCTCCTTCCTTACCAGCAACTGCAAGGTTCGCAAGCCAGAATGGTGTCCTAAAGTAGGCCAGGCATCAGTGCGGCTGCAGAGGAAAGTCACATCCTGCCCTGAGTTTTAAAACCGTAACTTATAAGAGCTACATGACCTGAAAAGTTCATCGTGTAAGGCATAACTTGAAAAAGTACTGCATCAAGTACTGAAGGTGAATCTTTGTTGACCAGCATGGTTTCTAGTCCCAAACATATTGTGTCCAGCCATAGACATACAACCAGGCCTGAGTCTTGGAAATGAAGCATGCTTTGAGGCAACTGTGTAGAGGATATTAGTGAGAGAGGTCATTTATTCTTGCTTAGATTTGAAGTCTTTGGTGATAAAATGTTATCAGGTAGCATGCTGAGCAGCAAGGTATGGCCAGCAAGAGAGTCAGTCTTATTGAAAAGATCCTAGGATGGCAGTCTCTGCATGCTCACCCCTTTTTTAGAATGAACTAGGGCAAGCTTTCCCCGTTAAAAGAAGTTTAGATCATGTGTTGACAATTGTTGCACGGTTGAGGTCTCTACTTGTTTATGTTTTGAACATGTTTTCTGTGATTTTTATGAGGGAGTTGAACTGACAACCATCTTCTCCCAAGAAAGTGTGAGAGAATGATATGCCAAGGAATAGAACAAGGAGAAATACATGTGTTGTGGATGTAGTTTAGCAATTAAATGATATTTGTCTAACTTCCGATCGCCTAATAGAGTTGAAAGGAGACTCATACTTAGACAAGGTTTCAAGGACCAGAACCAAAGCAGTTTATTTCTCTCTCATGCATTAGGATGTTGCACATTTTGAATATTAATAAATTCTTATATTATTAAGAACAAAATGCATGCTCCCAAATAACTGGTTCAGATTCCACATCTAGCCCATCGTTTTATTACAACAAAGATCCTATACATTGAGAGTTTCTGGAACATAGAAGAAGCTCCGCATATACCAAACATGTTATCTTCATAGGCTTTTGTGGTTAGCTAGGAAACTGGCTAGGCTTTAGAGTCTGCTCTGAAAGGTCACAGTGAAGTGTGTTTAGAAATAACCAGCTTGGTTATTCTGTGTGGCTCAAAGGGAATGGGGTTTAAAGTTTCTGTTTGTATGTTCTGGTCTTCTGTGCTTGCTTGTGATTACTCATAAACCTAGAAAAATGTCTTGGCAACTTGGTTAATCATCTTAGGAAAGAAAAACAGACTTCTTATTGCCTGGTTTTATTGGTCTTTTAAAGGGATGTCCTGGAGATAGGATTGCAGATGAGTAAAGTGAAACCATGTTTAGAGAGACATAACTTTTATATTGTAGCACTTTTTTTCCCCTCTAGAATTTTGTTTCTGTTGCTAGTTCTTCATATGAAATCAGCCCTTGTTTTCATTACTTAGAAACCAAACTGATAAAATATCATTGTATGTGTGTTTCTTTGCCTAAGAAACTATTCCTCTCAGTTTTGAAACGTGGCCTCTTGATTGACATGTCCCTGGAGAGGACAGATGTACACCAGACAGAGGAGTCTTCCCATGAGGACTAGCATGCAGTTGTGCCCCACAAAACACAAACAAAACCCAAGGAAGTCAAATGTGTTCATTTGTGAATTGTGAAAGGAAAACTAGTTCATTAATCAAGAATAGATGTGTGGCCAGGCCATTTTTTTTTTTAGAACATATAAATTGTTTTATATCTTGTTTTTAAATAGTGATCTCATATGATGACATGGGCTCTGGCACATCTTAGCAACCATGCATTTTGCCCTTGGAATTGGGAAGACTTACTACCAGTGTGTCTTAGGGTCACTTCATGTTGACATAAGCAACTTAAGGAAGAGAGGGTTGGTTCTGGCTCCGAGTTCAGGTTACAGTCCCTTGTGCTGTGGAAGTCACTCGGGATGACCTTGAGGGAGAGGTTATATTGATCCGCACTCAAGAGACAGAATTTAATGCCCATCACCACCCAGCTTCCTTTCTCCGCGTATACAGCCCTAGAACCCAGTCAGGAAATGATGTGGCCCATAGTGGGCAGCTCTTTCCATTGCAATCAATACAGTCAAGGTTACTCCAAACAGGCTTGCTCAGAGGCTCACCTTCCAGGTTAACTCTAACCTTTGTAACGCCCCCCCCGCCCCCCAAACAGAAGTGAACTCTATAAGGTATTGGTTTCTCTTATAGAGAAGGCATCTCTGAGATGTTCCAGTGTGTGAACCAGGGTCCTACATGCTGGTTACTCTGCATCTAGCTCCCCCTAGGAGGATGGTTGGTGTGAGCACAGATATGCCTATCAGTTAAAAGAGTCGAATAAGGCTAGTATGTTTGTGACACCCATTCACAATCTCCGGACACTAACTCTTGTACACTGATATCCCAAGCATTTGAAAGAAGAGTGCTACTTTAAGGGGAAAATGAATGACACACGAAAAAGTTTGATCTTTTGTTTGGATTATGGGTATTTGTATTGCCAGGTTTCATTTGTAATCCTAGGCAATGAGCTAATGTTTCTTGGTTTTCTTTCTGTTTTTGTACTTTGGCATGGGTCAAGCTCCACCTCTAGTTCGGACTCTTGGCAGCTTTGTGGACTTGGAATGTGGTGATTCGGTTTCTAAGGAAAAAATGGCAGGAGTCCCTCTTACTCTAAGAAAATGGAAATTTTGTTGGCCATTTAGTTTAATTTCTTACTTGTATTGGTTTTGCTCTGCCTGCAAAAATACATAAGGAACAGTGAGCTCTAGTAATTCTGGTGGCTGTGCAAGCCGTCAGTAAACTTTGTCCAGCGCTCAAACTGAATGCCTTCAAGGGCCTTAGCAAGGTGAGTCAGGGCATGGCCATCCGGAATGTCTTAGTGGCTGATGGGACCAAAGCACTCTTTAGTGTTGTGTTTCTCTCTAGGTGCCTTTCCGAACTTACAGTTAATTTCATTTTGATTTTCATTTTTTTTAATGTCCCAGTTTCTTCCGTGATATTAGTCACAAGTAAGTAATGACCCAAGCTAAAAGTGGAACCATGCCAGCATTCCAGCTGTATCTGCATTTATCCAAGTGGCGTGTCATTTATGTTCTGTCCACATCCACAAATATGGCTGTACTGTGAGATGCTGAAGAACCTGGCAGGAATCTGGTCCTAGCAGCAGCTTCCCATGGCTTTGTGGACAGGTTTGGGTGGAAGTAAAAGTCTAGGTGTATTCTAATGTGAGGTTGCAGCCTCCCTGCCCCATGCTTGGCAAACCTGCTAAACAGTACTCACACCTGTTTAAGGGAACATCAGGCCAGCTGTTACTGGTTGTGTAGCTACTATGCTAACGCTTGAGTTTTATCCTAGGCATAAATACTGTAAAATCCTTTATATTTGCCACCTATGCCAAGATGAAATAAACCATGTGAAAACTGCCCTCACTTCTGAAATTTTGCTCTGCTTTCTTCTCCTTCTGAGCCCCAGAATGGCAGGTGTGGTGTGTCCCCATAGTAACTGGATTCTAATGAGTCCTGAGAGACCTAGGGCTAGTACCACTGCAGCCAGCTTCCATGGATGCAGAGGTTTCCTCTACTTCTCAGTCAGCCTCAGGATGTTCACAACCTCTCTCTTTATACTTGTTTTCATAGCTAGCAAGGTCTCAGCCAGATCCTGCCCTGGAGGATGCGGTTATGAAGCTGTGAGGGCTGTGTGTGGGATCACAAGATCAGAACCAAGAAGTGATCACTGTATGCCATGGGTGGGTAGAGGGGCTGGTAATGCTGGACGGAATGAGAGTTGAGTCAAGCCAAGCCACTGTTGAGGCTTTTGTGGGCTACAGGCAGAGCAGAGCAGACCGCTCATTGTTGGCTGGTGTGACTGATTCTAGGTTCTAGGCTTTGGGGGTCCTCTCCAGCTCCTTGACTCTGTCGAGCCTCTGGGATCCTCTTTGATTCTCTGGCTCTAGGCATTTTAGAGCATAGAAAGCATAGTTCTGCATCTGAAAGTCAAAGAAGGGTGTGGCTGTGTTGGTCTGTCTGAGGGATGTGCTAGCCAAACCCTGTGCTGCTTGGTATTCCTAGGAATTGAATGATTCAGGGGGAGGGGGTATCTTTCCCCAGGAGAAAGCTCTATCATGTCAAAACATCTTAAAATACAAGATATAGTCACATCAGCAACCACACCTCTTGGAGAGGGTTCATGGGGAACTGGAAATACCTTGACACCCCCCTTCTCTCTATGAGCACCACCTGATTTGACGGGGATTCCACAGTGCATTGGAACTAGGGGCCACCAACCTCACATGGCCTCCTGACAGCCCCAGAAAACTCAAACCAGATCAAGTTAAGCATCTGAGAAGAGGGGACCCCACTGAATAGGGAGGACCCAGATAAACTGAGAAGAACCAGATGTGCAGAACAGATCCAGCTGAACACAGGACCTGGGGAAGCATGGATGACTCAGATGAGCTTGGGACACCAAGATGCATGGGTATTGCCTACACGATGTGGGTAGGAAGAAGTTTGGCTGAGGAAGGCAACTAAGTCAGGTTAGTTTAGCCAGTCCTGGACAGGGGCCACCGAGGGGACTCTGGCCAGCCTGAGCATGACAAACGTGGTTCTAGCAGACCCTGCCCTTCTCCCTCATCCCCTCTGCCTTGCTAAAAGCTGTTAGATCACATTCCTAAAGCTAGACCCCAAGGTCTATTCCCTTATTTGGTCACTTCTTCCTCCTGAGGCTGATTATTGAGATCCAGCTATCAAAGTATTGAATCCCAGCAATCAAAAGCCCCCTTGTGGCTGCCCCATTTAACATATCAATGCAATTAAAATGAAGCACCTCATCCTAACACAGAGTTTCTCCTTTCTCCTTGTAAACTGCCGTTTTCCCATGGGCCATGTCTGTCTCCTGTCTATCCAGAGGCATCCTTTGGCCTTCAGGGACAAATACCCCTCCCCTTCTCCCTTGTTCCCTTCCCGCTCATCTTCTATTTCCTGTCTTTGTCTCTTATTCCCTGCTCTTTCTCCCTCTGGAGCAAGTAACTCTCCTTTGAGCTGAGAACTTGGTCTTGGCTATCCTTCCAGCCACTGGGAAGGAAAGCCCAAATCCTTGGATGGCCACAAAGCATGCTCTTTGGAGGGGCAGCCCCGGGGTAGCCTAGCATAGAAGAAAGGCTGATGTAAGACTGATGCTTTCTTACTGGGGAGGGTTGTAGGCCTTGGACCCTAAGAGAACACTCTTGCTCTTAGGGATAGCGATAGCCATATTTCCAGTGTTTGGGATGGGAGGGGATGTCTAGATTCTGCTGGGACTTTGAGGGCACCTACACACTATGTGTTTGTCTCAGGGTCTGGAGTATCAGAGTGTGTAAACACGAGGTTCCAGGGTTGTGAGGCCCATGAGCCTTGGCTCCAATGCATTGTCTGTCCTCATTGCTTATCTCAGGTCTGGTTGAAAACAGTGAGTCACTCTTATCTTTCTGTGTTCTTTTCCTACTCCTTATATTCAAGATGACATTTGGGTATTCAGGTGACGGTTCAGCGGTTGCCTTGCAAACACAAGACGTGGCTCCATCATCAGATTGTACCTCAAAAATCCAGGTGTGGTTAGATGTGATTGTGATCTAAGAAATGGGAAGGTGGAGACAGGTGGGCCTATGCACTTTGTAGCCAGCCAGCCTAGCTTTCTTGGTGAGTTCCAGGCTGGTGAGACGCTGTCTCAAAAAGCTGTTAGATAATGCCTGAGGACCCACAGTAATGGTTTTCCTCTGACCTCAGTAGGGATTGTCTCTATTACTGGCAGAGTAGGCTGAGCTGGTGACACTAAGGGCAGGGAAGCCCTGGGTTCCCAGTCCCAGGCACCCAGGAATAGCAGCTAGAAGGCAGTTGAGGGGAGTCCCGAGGCTGCAAGCCCTGAGTTCACTTACCCCTCCCTCCGGAGGAAGCTGAAGACTCCAGAGTGCTCAAACAGCAGAATGTGAGTGTGCAAGAAAAGAAATGGAAGAACCCTGCAGCCTGTGGCTAGAAGAGTTTGAGGGAGCCTTCCAAGGGTAGAGAGCCAAGCATCTAACACCCCAGGTCTCGGGGAGCAGCTAAGAGCTAAGGGTCCTGGCACCCAAAGCTAGAGAACCACACACCTTCGTAGAAAGCCTAAATCTTGCTCAGGCCTGAGAATGGAGAGCTGATAGTTCCCAGCTTTGAAAGCTTGGGGTTGTAAGCTACTGCTGAGGAATTGGAACTGTGAGCCTCTCAGGTATGCAACCCATCAGCCTCTGGCATGTGGGAGCTCAGGGTCATGAGCATTCCCTAAACTCCCCTAGCCTACTGCTGAATAGAGCAGATGGACCCAGCTGTTGATGTCCCAGACTGGGTAGAGCTCCATCTCCATGCAGACACATTCCACCAGACCTCACTCCTGTCTGCATCCCACCATCTTGGGCCTCTTTTCCTCTCCTACAGTCAAGGACCGATGCAAATCATGACTGGCTTTGATGCTTTTACATCATCCATCCATCCATCACAGAACCCAAACCTGATAGAAAATCATTTAAAGTGGACCAAAGAAATTATCAGTAACAGGAAAAGATCCTAGGAGAGAGTTTAAAGACAGCCAAGAATCACCAGAGATGAAGAGATGAAGTCAGATAACATGAGGAAGCAGGCTAGAGACACCTAGTTCTCAGGGTGAGGTCATGGAAAGACCTGAAGATCCAAATCTGGTTATGGACTGTTAGCTCTCAGCCTTGGCCTTCTCCTGAACAGCACTCCCTCCTGGCAAAAAAAAAAAAAAAAAAAAAAAAAAAGCCCCCTAACTGTTCATGTCAGTGTAGGCAATTATCATGACAAACCACTCACTTCTGGAGAAGCCAGTGAGATTAAGAACCTGTCCCCCAATGACATGCAGCCAAAGCAAGGGGAACCAAAAGAAAGTCAATTGGAGGGCGAGCCAGAGAAAGAGTATTTGTCTGCCCAGCAGCTTGTATGGCCCTCCCCACAGCACAGGACAATGGCCACTTCTCTGCTGATTTTCTGTTCTCAGTTGAACAGAGGGTAAACTATGACACGAAAGACCTACCAAAGAAAGTGGCTTGTGTATAGAGTGTGCCTCAGGCTCAGTGACATCATGCTAAACATCCTGGAAGGAAAAGGAACTGGGAACATGGGTGGGGGTGGGGCAGGGTCAGGGATGGGGGAAGGACCACAGGAAAAGTACAAAGAGGAAAGATTTCCACAACTGAGCTGCTTCCACACCACAGCTGCCACTGAGCCAGCTGCCACTGGGGTTGGGGTGAACACTCAGGGATATTGAAGCCTATAGTGACCTGCACACAGCTGGCTTGCTGATGCTACCAGCTCTGTGGTGGATTCCAGCACTGAGCTGTTGAGCACTGATGGAGAGATGGGAGTAAAACACAGAGTCTCAGGGTCCAAGGTGTGTATCACACCAAAGAGATGCTGACTGAGAAGCCAGGTAGGTGGTGGTGGTGCACACACCTTTAACACTCGGGAGGCAGAGGAAGGCAGATCTCTGGGTTCAAGGCCAGCCTGGTCTACAGAGTGAGTTCTAGGAAAGTATAGGCTACAAAGAGTAACCGTGTTTCAAGATGGGGATGGGAGGGTGAGGGGGTCAGCGCAGGGACTTTCTTCCTATAAGACTCAAAGGTCAAGTAGCATTTTAAATGTAAATGTTCTGAGCAGCAGATAGATCTCTGTTCAGCTCTTGACCTCATAGTTCCCAGGAAATCCTTTGAAAGGAGTTCTGTTTTGCTTTGTTTTAAGTTTACAGACTTGCTGCTCCATATTATAAATAATAATTATGCCATGAAGTCAGGATAGAACAACTCTGTAGAGCTGTACAACCAAGGTTAATATGGAATTTGCAGGCAGACAGATGTACCCAGCCATGTCCAATTTGCAGCCAGAGTGCCCCCAGAATAGCTCTGAATGAAGCTCAACACAAAATGGTAAGATTACTTAGAAGGAATGAGATTTGGGGAGTTTTGTTTATTTGTATCTGTATGTGTGTGGAATGTACATGTTTTGTATGGGTGCATGCATGTGTGTATATACATGTAGAGGCCAGGGGTTGACATTGGGTATCTTTCTTGATCACTTTCCACACTTTTTAAAGTTCCTATTTTTAATATGTATTATTTTATTTCCATTTTTTAAAAAACTTTATTTATTTATTTATTTGCCTTGGTGTTTGCCTGGAACTGGAACTACAGACAGTTGTTAGCAGCCATGTGGGTGCTGGGAATCGAGCCCGGGTCCTCTGGAAGAGCAGATGGTGCTCTTAACCGCTGAGCCATCTCTCCAGCCCCACCATTTTTATTATATATATGGGTACTTCAACAACTTTGTGGAATTGGTTCTCTCCTTTATGTGGGTTCCGGGGCCTGAACTCAACCCATAAGGCTTTATCATTCAATGGCAATTGCTTTATCCTGAGTCATTTCACCACCTTATTTTTTAAGACTTAGACTCTCACTAAGAGACCAGTTCAGTTATGCTGACTGCCAATGAACTCTGGGATCCTGCTGTCTCCATCTCCCCAGCACTGGGATGCACACTGCCCAGCACTGGGACGCACACTACCCAGCGCTGGGATGCACACTGCCCAGTGCTGGGATGCACACTGCCCAGTGCTGGGATGCACACTGTCCCAGCATGGGAATGCACACTGCCCAGCGCTGGGATGCACACTGCCCAGCCCTTAATTAATTTTTATAACTCAACTGTGAGGTTCTTTAGTCTGAACTTTGAAGGGGACAGTCTATCATGATGTTAGACGCCTGGGCACAACTGAGAGTTCATCTAACCAATCTCAACTTTCCCCAGATGAACCTACTTACTCTGCTCCAAGGTTTTCCAAGGTTCAAGTTGTTTACATCCAACCAGCTTTCATCTGGAGGGTGAAGAGGTCCAGAGGTCTTGAAGGTATAATAAAGAGCCTGCTTTACGCAGTGGTTCTCCGAGTCCAGGAATCTCTGTGACAATTCTTTATAAGAACACATTCCATACACCTTGTCAGTCACTGCATAATAGTTACCTAGACTTAATGCATGCAATTCTTTTCTAGGCTACCATGCTCCTAAATTGTGTTAGACTCGAGGTTCTGGACTCTGTTTGCTCATGAGGAACACTGTTACTCTGTGGACAGCTAACTCCACGGCTGCAGTGTCTGTGAGGCAGCTGGTACTCCATTATCACTTAGGTTTTGATCTAGGTCTGGATCTGACCCAGACATCTGCACCCCCGTGTTACGTCCTCTGCTCACTCATGCCCTGCATCTGAGCATCACTAGAGCATCTATCATGACCTTGATAGGGTCATTTACTGGGACATGGTTTTATACACACCCATTTATATCAATAGAGCACACGGGCTGGCAAGACAGGTCAGCTGGTGAGGACACTTGCCACGCAGCCTGACAACCTGAGTTCAAGCCTGTGGTACTCCAGGGGTAGAAGGAGGGAACCAGCTCTCTCCCACAAGCTGTCCTCTGGGCTCCAAATGGTCAATATGGCATATGTGCGACACTCATCTCACACAATAAATAAAATGCAATTTAAAAATTTAAAGAGTGCATTTAGAAGCTTCTTATACAAAAAACATCATTTCCTTTTACAAGAGGTCTTACAATATATGAAAAGTTTATATAGTGCTCTTAACAAATATCAAATATTAGAACTGTTAAAAATTAAGCCCCAAATAACTAAATAGATTTGATAATTAAGAAAAGGTCTACTAGGGGTTGGAGGGGTGGCCCAGCAGGTAAGAGCCGGAGTTAAAGGACATGGATTGGATTTCCAGCATCCATGTGGCAGTTTGAAACCATCTGAAACTCCAGCTCCAAGAGATCCCATGTCACCTTATGATCTTCAGGGGCACCAGTCATGCACCATGCATGTGGTACACATACATACATACATACATACATACCATACATACATACAACATGCAGGCCAAACATTCATACATGAGAAAAAAATATTATCTTAGAATATTTTTAAAAAGTGGAGGCTGAGCAGTGATGACACGTGTCTTTAATTTCTTTAATCCCAGCACTCAGGAGGCAGAGGTGACTGAATCTCTGAGTTCAAGGCTAGCCTGGTCTATAGAGGGAGTTCTAAGATAGCCAGGGATACACAGAGAAACCTTGTCTTGAAAAATTACACATAAATAATATCTAACTGGTAAAAAAAGGATATATTTTTAAATCTCTAAAGTAACAAACTGGTCATATCTGAAACCTACAAGTAAGTATATATTAGCAAAAAAAAAAAAAAAAAAAACCCTCATGAAAAGGACACAGAGATGTTCCTGGGAGACAGGGTTCCTGTAAGGAGACAGAAATGCAAACTTCTTTCCTCTGGGGGAGGCACAAAAACAATAATGGGAGGGTGGCATTCAGATCTCAATGCCCTGGGGGTGGGTGCACTCCATGGAGGTGCATGTGGACAGTATTACATTGTGTACTTACGTGGCTTTATGTCTAAGGTCATAGGAACCTCTCCAGAAGGTTTGCCCAGGTCCTAGGACAGTTTATATATTAGTATCTACAACACACACACACACACACACACACACACACACACACACACACACACACACACGACACTGGGCACTCATGCCAAGACAGATAATCAAGTGGGTCAAGTGGGGAGTCTATATACCCACTAGCTTCTTACAGACTTTGTAGCTTAGGCCCAGAAGAGGCCTGGCCTAGGTGTCATCAGTGACCATCAGTGGTTCTACACATCAAAACCCCTGCTGAATATAGCACTCAGATGCAGACAGCCTTGCAATGGGACTCCCCAGCCCTGCCTCCACTGTCCCCAAGTGTCTGGTGAATTTGGGGTGGGTGGGTGAGGTAATCAATGCCTACCGTTTCCTTCAATGTCCTATTCCACCAAGTTCAACACTCAATATCTAAACCATAGCAGCTCCACAGCAGGTGGCAATGCTTAGGGGTGACACTGTAGTCTGGGATCTCGCCTGGGTACTACAGCATCTGTGGCTTGCATTGTAAATGGATGTAGAGAGCCCCACAGGAACTGTGAGTGTTAAAGTCCATGGCTGTGGCAGAGAAGGAGCCATTTTGAGGTTTGTTTTGCTGCTGTGGGAGAGAAGGGTGATAGTGCTACCCTGGCCCTGCAGGCTACTCCAGGTTTCTCGACACTGACAATGGTTACATAGTCTTGGGAGAGGAGGTGGAAGCTTCCGAAGAGGCGGCTGATAAGTCTAACAAAAGATAAATTCATCAGAGCCCTTGAACACCACACAGAGAGTTACGTCTTTTTGTTTCAAATTAGAATAGGGAGTGCTGATACTGCCCTATTCTGCCACAAAGCAATGTCTATACCCAATAGGTCACAGTCCTCACCTTCAGGTGACCTGTGAGTGAGTCAGGCTAATTTGCTGTGACTCAGCCACACAAGGGGGTGGAAATGACATGGAACAGACATGAAGTTGGGTAAATATCACCCCTACACTGTGGCCTGGGTTGTCCTAAAAATCTGAGAGCCATTTGGAAAGATGTAGGTTGGCACTCACAGGGCAGGCACCACCCCCATGCCTTCTGGGACTGTGTTCTCTCCACTATTCACATTCCCAACTTCACAGATAGAGTCAGCTGTATTTAACATGGCACACCCAGGCACCCACCCAGCCAAGCTTACCTGGACCCACTGGTAGGCTGTTTAAAACATAATGTATTTCATCTGCTAAGTGCATTTTGTCACACAAGGTCTCCACGTCCTGTGCATATTGCTGGTAACCTGTCCCAGCCACTTCTCCAGGTTGCCACAATGGAGCACTATGCACAAGCTGATGTAATGCCAACAGTGGGCTGTATACCCCACAATCCACTCTACCCTGGGCAACCCTGAATGTCCACCAGTCAAGGACCGTCTCCAGACACCAGCACCTGGATTAGAACCTCAGCATCCAGCTTTGAGGGCATAGACACATATCCCAGAATTGCTTAGTACTTTCCCATGGTGTGAGGAATTTTGTTTTCTCTAGTTTGGGTTCCAGTTAGAATGGCTTTGCGAAATTCTGATTTGTGCCACTAGATTCTTACTGTAAATCGGGCAGGTGGTACCAAAGGCTCACAAATGGCTTTGATGGCTGTGCAGTAACCTAATGGTCTCTAGATTCCCACAGCTATAGATCTCAGGCCAAGGCTTGGGAGGTGTAACTTCAAATCCAACACCACCCCCTGCAGGTTACTCCATCATACTGCAACTGAAGAAAACGTTCAGAATATTAAAGATAGAGACAAGTATATTAAATAGCAATAAAGTCACTAAGAGTAAATGGCAATAATAATGCCATATTTTCAATTTTTACTTTGTGCAGTGCATGTTTGTGTGAGTATGTACATGCCTGTGTTCATGCATATGAATGTGGGGTGTGTGTGTGACACAGTGTGCATGTGAAGCTGATGAATTCTCTTCAGACTTTGCTTCTTATCTTCCTCTTTGTTGGATATAGACCCTTTTTTTGCTACTATTATTCATTCTGCATACACCAGGCTAGTTGGCTGCAAGCATCCAGGGATTCTCCAATTTCTGCCTTCCATGTAAGAACATTCGGATTACAAACCTATGCTACTGTGTTCAGTTAAGGTAAATTTTGGAAATTTAAACTTAGGCCCTCATACTTACCCAGTGTGTAATTTATTCAACAAGATATCTCCTCAACCTTTCAGAATATTTTAGGTACATTTTATATTATTTAGGTATGCACAATAAATGCTCTCCAATTAAAGACATGAGCTGTATTTTCTTTTCAGTGCAGTGCCTGCCATGGAGACAACATGTACTCTGGAGACACACGTTGTTTCTGTCCATAGTCCAGCCCATGATGCCCCCAGTGTGTGCTCTGTCCACTTCTGTGTGAGCTCCATGCTCTGTGGATAGACTGAGAATCAGTGCAGCAAGGTGTGGTGAGATACATATTTAATAAAAT
Source organism: Sigmodon hispidus (assembly GCA_004025045.1). Classification (NCBI taxonomy): domain Eukaryota; kingdom Metazoa; phylum Chordata; class Mammalia; order Rodentia; family Cricetidae; genus Sigmodon; species Sigmodon hispidus. The sequence goes on along the minus strand of PVIH01006276.1, from coordinate 89,640 downwards.
CAGTCTGGACTATCAGAGGACAAAATCACCCACAGCCAAGTCCTGAAGGTCAGAAAGTGATGACCCACAACTTTAATCCCATCACTATGAGTTCAAGGCCTCAGAGCCAGGCAGTGGTGGAACACTCCATTAGTTCCAGCACTTGGGAGGCAGAGGCAGGAGGATCTCCATGAGTTCGAGGCCAGCCTGGTCTACAAAGCAAGTTTCAGGTCATCCAGAACTGTTACACAGAAAACCCTGTCTTGCAGAAAAAACAAAAAACAAAAACAAAATAAAGCAAGGCAGGAGAGATGGCTCTGTCCTCTGATATCCTAGATCATTTTTATTAAATATACAATATATCACCATAGCAAGGGCCCTGTAGGTTCTGTAACTAACAGGGCTTTACACACTTTAGAAAATCCCTCCTAATATCCCAGAATTATTCATGATAGGATAGAATTTGTGTCTAGTACTCACCATGGGCAAACTGGAAGATATGGGAAAACCAGCACTTAGGAATTACTATATCACTTGTTCTGGTTCCTATTAGTTTGCCTTTGTCTCAGTGTTTTTCTCCTGCACCAGGACCCATCCTCACAACGCCATGGATCTCCATCTCCTAATTACTTTGGCCCACACAATATGACTGAGGTAGGGCAGGCTTGAACTCTTTGGATATAATGTTAATTTCGTGTTATGAGACTTCAGGGAGTTTATTGAGTGCCACCTGCCAGAGGCCACGCTAGATGGGGGACCTCTGAGATGCTTCCTACTCACAGGTCTTTTTTTTTTTTTCTTTCACAGTTGCTTTTAGCCCTGGCCATTGAGTTTTCAAATATAAGAATAATATTTTATCTAAAGGGATGATTTGACATCAATTATTTATGCTAAAGCTAACACATCTTAAATATGAGATCATTTTTAAAACTGAAAATTATTATAATCAGGTTATTGAGTGTACTTAATAACTGTTTATTAACAGATAAAACCAGAAGGTTATTCAATAAAAAGGGCCTGACATGTGATTGCCAGTTAGACCTCAGGAAGGAAACCAAACTACAACAGGCAGCAACAAGCTGTTCCAGCCACTCTGGGAAGCAGGCACCACTGTGGGCACTCCTTAATGAAATTTCACACATTCTTCAATGAAATGGTCACGTCACATGCTTAGCATGCTACATGGCTCCTGTCTGCCATATTTACAACAGCATGCCAAGAATTGTGCCTACCATCTTTCTTTCTTGGATAAAACCTTTATCTGAGCACACTCAGGCATTCATATCTGGTGAATATGTGTAGGCTCCCGAGTAGCATCCAGACACTTTGAAGAAGGCATTGCTTTGGAAATGGCCTCCTGTCCTTGACTGTGGTAGGCAATGAATCTTTCCCCTTTCATACTGGTTTGTTTTGAATTTGTGCTAAGTCCATTGCATTGGTTACAGAATCAGAATTTTGTCCAGAAAACCCTTTCAGGATGTTTACCCAGCAACTAAGTTGAAATGCCTGCTCAACCTTGCGTGGCATTTCCCTTGTTAACCTGTGGTCCAGGGGGACAGTTTTGAGACGCTTGATGTAATTAATTCTGTCTATAGAAATCCCTGCTTGCTTCCACTCACTGCTTTCTGTAGCACACCTGTTCCCATCACAGGGCATTCAGCTCCAAGTATCAATGTTCTGGAGACAATTTCTCTCTTTGCTTATTATTTAGGTCAAGAACATTAAGAAAGGATCCTCCCCATCAGTGTATCTCTGCATCCTTTCTTCCTAGGGACCATGTTTGCAAGTGACAACTATCTTTTAAGGCACAGGGCAGAGCCCTGGCACAGAAGAATGTGAAAGGTTAAAGATTTGGTCTCATCCTGGTCCTATGAAGCTTGAGTGTGTCTCTGTGGGTTTCCTGGAGGCTACGCCTGGTAGATTGGGGTTCCGGGAGCTGTGGGTGGGAATGCTGCTGGCTCCGTGTGGGTGAGTTTCCATGCTTGTGTCAATGAGTGGTAGCTTTTTAGAATCATAGTCTTTCTGGGTTTATATGAGACCCACAGTAGAGAGTGAAGTAGATTTCATTGACATATCATATGAGCAATGACAAAATAAAAATGTGTATTTGAGTAACAGATATGTGTCAACTATTTCAACACAAAATTCTGCTTCCTGGGGCTATTTAGTGACAAAGTCAACTTTCTTGGTTGTCAAGAATAAATGAGCAGAAGTTATACCTTCCAAACAACCTACATCTCAAGTGCTCGGCAGGTTACGTTAGCTGTACTTCCAGTCAGTCTCAAGCTCAGCCTGTGTTTGTGATGCTCCAGGATGGCTCCACAGAGGTACTCAGCTATGTGAGCACTGATACTCTAGAGGCAACAAAGAAGAATTCATATCTTACATATTTCCCTTTACCAGAACCTGGAATTCACATTTGTTTCCAGGTTTAGCACTGTGTTCTTTCACCAGGTTTTCCAAAGCTGTGGAGGCCTTTGTTTCTAGACCTTCTCAGCAACTTCCAAGGGTAAGTTTTAATGCATGTAGCAAGGATGTCCCACCATGGCAGGCTTCTTGGCTTCGGACTTTATCTGTAATGATTCTCAGTGTTGTTAGGGGGACCTCTGTTGCTCATGGCTCCACATTCTACAGCTTTCTAACTCTTCATTTAAAGCTCTCATGTAGCTGAAGATCTTGTAGGGATACAAGGTCCCCATATCCACAGTTTGGCTGCCCTGATGGAGCCCTCCATATAGAGAGGCAGGAAAGGACTTTGTAAGTGCTCACACAAGGTCTTCTTGGGGTGGCTCATTCTGAATCAGCATTAAATGGCAGATATCACATCATCTCAGCATATGGATTTTTTAAAAAAAAATTACTAAGAATTGTTTAGTCTTAGTATATTTTTGCCTCCCCCCCAACTCCCCTGGCTTTTCAGTTGGAAAATATGTTGGCTCTATTTTTAAAAAACTATTTTAAATTTGTTATTGGTGTTGTAAGATTTTAAAAAGATTCATTTTTAATTTTTATGTCATGTGTAGGAGTATTTGCTTGTATGTGTGTCTGTAAGTAGGTACATGCCTGGTGCCTGCAAAGGAGGCCAGAAGACGGTGTTAGATCCTCTGAAGCTGGGGTCACAGGTGGTTTTGAGCCTCCCTGTGAATGCTGGGAATTGAATCCAGGTCATCTGGAGGAGCAGCCAGTGCTTTTAACTGCTGAACGCTCTCCAGCTCTTATTTTGTCATTTTAAGATTATAGGCCTGGTACTAATTATCCAGCCTCCCTTATCTCCTCCCTGTTCCCTTCTACCCTCCTACTGTCCTCAGTCCTGAGGGAAAACAACGAAGGCTGTATTTGTTGTCTGTTAACACAATTACTCTGACCCTTTCCCACAATCTGCTGTGTTGTCTGTTGACACAATTCCAGTCAGGAATAATGGAACATTTTCCGCATTGCAAAGGATTATGGGTAATAGTACTAAAGTTATGCTTTTTTTTTTTTTTTTTTTTTTTTTTTTTTTTTTTTTTTTTTTTTTTTTTTTTTTTTTTTTTGCACACTATTGTTGAACTCCAGTTAGGGACGTTCTCAGGGAAGAAGAGCTTGCTGGTGGCTTGGTGCTCCCTCTTGTGGACACAGGTGAGATTGCAGAGGGGGCTGTGAAGAGAGGGAGGGAAGGGGCTCTCTGGGGTGAGAACTCTCATTTATGCTTTTGCAAATAATTTTTGCAGTGATTGCCAAAGTTAATGAGTGTGTTAGTTACTTGTTGATGAGACAACTCCCAGAAAAAAAAACTCAGGGAAGAAGAGCTTGTTTGGGCCACATTTTGAGAGGATACGTATGTAGTTCATAGTGGAGGGGATGCTTACAAAGGGCAGGAGGCATCTGGTTAGGCAGTAAGGAAACAGTGACATCAGTGCTGGTGACCGGCTCACTTTTGCCTTTTTATGTAGTCTGGAACCCCAGTGTGTGGAATAGTATCCCTATATTTGTAGTGGGTCATATCAGTTAACCTTTCCCGAAAACATCCACACAGACCTACCCAGAGGCATGCCTTTTAGTTGGTTCTAGATCCAATCAAGATGACAACCATTGTGCCCCATCACGTGGATGTGGATGTAAGGTTAAACATAAGCATGCTTAGGTCTACTGCTGTGTAGATTGGCTGGCTGTGGTCAGGCTGACAGATGACTAGACCTCTGGGCATGCAGTCCTTCTGCCCAGTCTCAGTGGCTCTGCTGTGGATGATCAGCTGTTTGGCTCCCTTATGGCAGATTCAGGGATCTTGGGGTGGGGAGAAGTCCTGAGAGAGTGCCTATCTAACCATCTCACATTCACCCTTTCCTTTTGTTGGGACACCACACCTGTGTCTCATCCAAGATACAGATCTGGCCAGGGTGAATGTCTGGGATGTCAGCCCCATCCTTAACACCCGCTCGTTTCCTTGGTAACCTTGTATTCTGCCTGTTCTGTTCACCCTTAGCCTGTGGGCTTCAGGTTTGGCCATAGTAGTTGCAAGTAAATCAGTAGGCAAATACAGGCAGCTGCGGGGTCCTTGGGCTGGCTAGATGACAGAAGATTGACACTAGGAGATGGGAATAGGACTGTCTGGGCCCATACCTGAGAATGGGCCTGTCCCTGAGAAAGAACTCCTCAGGTGTTGGCTTCATCCAAGTCTTGAGCTAAAGGAGGTGGCATATGTCAGTCTTCAGAGTGGCTTAACTCTGAGAAGTCACCAATCATCCTGCCTTTCCTATTGGCTGGGCAGCCATGGATCTTAGTTGTATCCAGAGAATGTGAGACAGCTGAGGCTGCAGAGGACCTGAGCTTAAGATTTATGTGGACCGGCAGCATATTCCCAGAAAGCCAAGGGAAGCAGGCAAGGCATCCTGGCTTTGTGAACGTGGAGTTTAGCCTCAGCCTTGAGGCAGGAATGGCAGAAATTGCAGTGAGTATTATCTAGTTTTCTTTAGAGATAAGGTCTCATGGGGCTCAGGCTGGTCTTGAACTTGATACGTAACTGAAGATGGCTTTGAGGTTTTGTTCTTCCCGCCTTCACCTTGAGACTGTAGGCTTGCCCCAGTAGGGACTGTTTACATGGCTACTGAAAATATTTTTTATTTCACCCCTGTTGTTGATTGTGTCTTGTCCAAGCTACATGGGTCCCTGCAAGTTGCTCGGTCCACTGGGTAAGTGTGCACTCCCTACACTTACCATGACCTCCTGAGCTGGAGTTCTGTCCTGTTTCCATGCTGGACTAGATGGTAGCCCAGACTTTGATCATAACCCGGATTGCTGTACCTCTACAGAGGGCTAGGAATTGAAAGTGGTGAATTTTAGTTCAGAGCCTTCTACCGGCTTTTTACAGATCTCTCTGGACCATGGTTTCCACTCTCCCAGGTAAGGTGTGTCATCCTCATCAATCTCTGTAGTATGAATTTCTCTAACAGTGTTCAGCCTGTGTTGGTCCTCAGCTCATCAGTTTTGTTTTTGGCCAGTGGGCACACTGCTCTGTGCCTTGCCAGGACAAGCAGGGCCAGCAGAGTGGACTCTTATGCCTACTGGCACTTTTATTTTATTGCAGCCACTGTTCTTGTAAACACGTGGCATGGCACACTGCTGCTAATCTTTAAGCCTCTGAGCATTTTCAGAATGGAATTCTTGTTGGCATGGCTTGTCTGAGCCTTCATTACTGTTTCCTGGAGCCTGTCGAGGGCCAGGCAGCTGGCCACACAGTCCTGTGTAGCAAGCTTAGGCTCAGAGCACGACCATGCAGAACTGAGCCCAGAGCCTCTTGGGGTTTAAACTAGGAGTATCTAATCTGATTGCCACTGTGCCAACGAGGAAGTCAAGGCCCAGAGCAGCTGAAGGGATTCTCAATAGGCATTCAGCTCCCAGAATAGATTAACAAACAGAATCAACCTGAACCAGTAGCCTTGATTCCAGCTTAGGGCTCTCCATCTAAACCCAGCTGCCTCCTGTCTTAGCATAAAGCCATTGTAGGAATACACTCCCTAGGGGGCTGGATATGGCTCAGTCAGTAATACATTTGCTACTCAAACATGAGGACCTCAGTTTGGATCCTAGCACCTACATGCAAGTGATGTTGTTGTACTTCTTTATCTCAGTGCTGGGGCCCAGAGAAAGGCAGATACCTGTAGTTCATTGGTTAACCAGTGTAGCAGAATCAGTGAACTTCAGGTTCAGGGAGAGACCCTGCCTAAAGAAACAGAAGGTGAAAAGTGACTGAAGAAGACACCGAAAACTTCTGTTTTCTAAATTGATGCAAATACACTAATGTGGGAAATGTATATACACCCTCACCTGCAAGAAATACATGCAAGCACCAGAGTCAGACGTTTCTAAAGGCTAATGCCTGTCCATAGAACCCATAGGGTAAAATCCAAAGCCATCACATTTGATCGAACATATATCTCCCAACTCTCTATAGCATGCTAGATGTTGATGGATCTGTCAGAGCAAAGAGGCAGGTCTATGTTAATGTCATCGGCAGGCAATCCTGGCCACCTGATGTTAGACAGGTTGCCAGAGAATATGCTATCCTACTGGTAAATTCCAGCTGAGTGGGCTATTTCCACAGGTTAAAACACTACAGGGATGTTTCACTGCAACCTTGAATGCTAGCTAAATGCATGGGTGTGAGGGTGCCCAGATCACTATACACACACTAAGCCACGTGTGTTCCTTTCTGTCACGCACTAGGCCTCATGTCCTCTGTGGCTTCCTGTCTGCTAAGAACACTTTCACCCTTGGCCTGCTAAAGACAAACCTTTGCAGACTGAGGGGAAGCCTCCTGCTGCTGCTTTGGGTTCCGGGCCTCTTGCCGCAGTGGTCTGGGCACGTAGCTTGGGTTAAACACCCTGGAGCTGGTGCCAGAGTGTTGCACACATGATACCTGCAAGGTACACTGCCGAGATCTGTTGATGGGTTTCCTAGGATATGTTTTGATCTACAAAATATTGAAAACCTTTGGGCTTCATTACAGATACTTGGAGTTATGTCAAACACCAAGCACACAGGCAGAGCAAGTGACCTTATGCTATAGAAACCACACTTGTTGTAAAATGAAGAATGACCTAGTAAGGGGAGCTGTGTGTGGTCTGAACCCCTCACCCTCCCCTCCATGCAAAAATCTGGGCCTTATTATTCCAGTTTCAGTGGGGGTGACGCACATTTCTGGGTGTGTTGAAGGTGGCAAGTATTGATGTGGGATGTCTTTCTGTAGGCTGTGAATTACCATTGGATAATAAAGGAACTGTTTTGACCTATGGCAAAGCAGCTTATAGGCAGGTGGGGATTCCAAGCATAGATAAAGGTGAATCAGATGGAGATGCTGTGAGCTGCCACCCAAGGACGCAAGATGTAAAGAAACACAGGTAAGCCATGAGCCATTTGGCAATACACAGATTAATGGAAGTGGGTTGAGTTAAATTAAAAGAGCTAGTAAGTAATGAACCTGAGCCATAAGCCAGACAGCTTGTAATTAATATAAGCCTTTGTGTGATTATTTGGGGCTAAGTGGCTGCAGGACTGTGGGTCTGAACCTTGGGCTGGATGGGCCAGAAACTTCTGACTACAAGGTATAGTTAGGAAAGCCCTCACCCAAGATCTGAAGTATAGCATTGGTCTCAGAAGAGGCACCAGATAACCTTGCTAAGAGTACAAAGTAAGGTCAGTATTATAAAAAAGGATCCATTAAGGGAACATGAGCATTTGTCTTAATAGTCCCTGATTATGGGGGGGATAAAATAAGATCTGGAGAAACACTGTATAGGTATGTCTAAGTTAGAGTTTCTATTGCTGTAAAGATACACCATGACCACGACAATTCTTTTATTATTATTATTATTTTATCCTTATTTTTTATTTTTGACTTCTTCCTATACCCACCACTGCTCCCCCTTCCTCCCCTCCTCCCAGTCCTCCTCCAGCTCCCCCAGCCCCCCACCCATTTCCCAGGGAGGGCAAAGACTCCCAAGATGAGTCAGTTCTGCCTTAAGAACACTTATAAAGGAAGACATTTAATTGGGGTGGTTTGTTTACAGTTCAGAGCTTTAGTCCATTATCATCGTAGTGGAAAGCATGGCGGTGTGCCAGCAGACATGGTGCTGGCTACATCTTGATCAGAAGGCAACAGGAAATGGACTGTCTCTCTGGGACATATCTTGAGCGTATATCAGACTTCAAAGTCTACCTCCATAGTGACACACTTTTTCCAACAAGACCATATCTGCTCCAGCAAAGCCAAACCTCCTAATAGTTAGTACCTCTCCTTATGAGATTATAGGGCCAATTACATTTAGACTACCACAATGTGTAAGAAGTCAGTTGACAAGAGACCCTTATTATTAAACAGTTTCTGTGGACTGTGTCTGATTAAGAGTTAAGAAAAAAACAGAGTTCCCAGAATGGGGGTCACATCTCATCAATGGCCACAAGGAAGACACCTGACATCCCATTGCAACTGAAGGCACTGATTACCTTTTGACGAGTCCACATGGACACTGGAGAGGTTAAAAAGCCCAAGCTATAAAGAGCACATAGGTTCAGAATCTGGAAGTCAAGAAAGGGTGTTCTGTGTCACCAGTGTGTGGCCACTGATGCCCTCAGCCCCAATGCCACCTCTAAGGGAACTGATTTCTCTATGGATTGTTTCTGTGTTGACAGTGGATTGCAGTAGCATCTAAGTGGATGCTGTTACCCACAGCTCCTAGCTATTCCAATGGACATGGGTAGAGGTGAGTCCACAGGCACCACACTCTTCCTGAGAATGTCCTGGGTGCAGGGGAAGGGGGTATGCATGGGGGGGGGCTCACAGAAGCTGCTGCTCATGGCCTTGGAGAAGGTTCACCAGACTTCATCTTCCTTTTCTCATTTCTAAAAGGAGAAAATAGAGACTGAGAGACACTCCCACATTCACCTAGGGAAGATGGCAGACCCCTTGCTCAACTTACCTGACACTTCTCTGAAGCAGGACTCTTTTCCCAGCATGCTAAGCTGCTTCCATCCTGAGTCGTACTGACCCCCAGGGCCTGGGTTTCCCTGTATTGAGGGTCTCTCAACCAGCCTGGTCTTGAACTCACAGAGATCCACCTGCCTCTGCCTCTTGAGTGCTGGGATTAAAGGCTTCTGCCATCAGACCTGAGGGCAGGGGCTTTTCTGATCATGAACAGCTGTGAGGGTTTGGCCAGGTGGATGGATGTTTTCCATAGCACATTAGACAGCCTTCTATTTTCTAAGACACAATACATGAAAATTAATAACTTTAGAGTAACTTTATTCCTCTCAGGTTCTTCTCAAGTTGAGTTCCTGAGTTGAACATCAACATTAACTATGTGGTAACTTAACCAAATCCTGAAGAGTTATCTTGGTCCACACACTAAAGAGTTTTGTAAGACTGAAATATTTGTGATCCTTCTCTTTGGCTTTTGGTCTCTCTTTTATGTAAAGGGACATTTTATATAGACCTTTCACTAAGCTGCAAGCTCAGGCTGGGGGTTTGAACATAAAATTACCGTGTATGTGTGTGTGTGTGTGTGTGTGTGTGTGTGTGTGTGAGAGAGAGAGAGAGAGAGAGAGAGAGAGAGAGAGAGAGAGAGAGAGAGAGAAAGAGAGAGAGAGAGAGAATAGAAACCCATTTCTAAGCTTCAGCAGTGGAGGGCTTTGATGAACTTGGTGGAGAAACAACATCCCATAGTAAGTCCTGTTTTCTACATTTTGTCTCTCACTATGTGGCTTTTCAAGGTTGTCTGTGGCAGGTCAATACCATATAGGAGTCAATGGCAGAGTCTCAGAGAAAACTAAATGGCTAAGTTTAGATAAACACATCGTTCACAGAGCAGAAGGAACAATTATCCCAGGGGAAAACACTGCTGCCTCCCACCAGGAACCTCTTCTGTAGTGTGTAGGGTTCTTCTCTCTGGTGGATACATCTGGAAAGTTGAGGACTACTCAGATGCAATGTTCAAGGACACAGAGCACTATGCACTGATACATGAGCAAAATGAGCAACTAAATAAAGTTGGGTGGGTGTTGGGGTCCTTTGAGGCTAGCCTCCTGAAGCAGGACTGAAGGAGTTGGCAATGGGAATCCAGGTAATTGGGGTTTCCCTGGGTAGGAATGGAACATTATAATGTGCTTTCTGTAGCTACATTACATGCAAGTGAGGGGCAGTGCACCATGTCTGGATATACTGGGGAGGGTAGGATTGGTTTCTCATATGTGAAAACAGCATGACCTTGGGACTTCCTCGTGGCCTGAACATTCATGTTTCTTATTACTTGGGGAAGTCTGTACCCTCAGGGGGATAGTAAGGGTGTGGGGATTATGGGAAGTGATGAGGTCACCAGGGTGGAGCCTAGGTACAATGGATTTATAGGCACTTTAAAAGGCAACCTTAAAGCTCCCTGTAGGAGGCCCTTCCTCCATGTAGATGCAGCCAGGATGTGAGGTCTGTGAACTAGAAGGCTGTTCCTACCTGACTTACAGCCTCCAGAACTGAGAGAAATAAAGTGCTGTTAGCAAGCCCCCAGGCTGTAGTATTCCAGTAGGGCAGCCCGACTGGATTAGGAAATCACCGTACACAGACTTATTAAGTGCTATTTTAAGCATCCCAGAATGGGTCTACTGTGTACAAACTAGCTTGCAGTACCCTAAAATCAAGAAAGGATCCACACAGGGCCTAGAGAGGTGTGATGTTTCCAGGACTCACTGAGAGAAGCCTGGTCCTGCGCAGGAGGAAGACCAAGTAGACACCCCTGCAGTCATGTCAGAAGGAAGGTGTATATACTGGTTAGGACCCAGGTAACTTCACCCTAGCTGAGATGCCCCTGGTTTATCAGAATTGAGTACCAAAAAGTGCAGTGCATTCCTGAGGCTAGAACCAGTTGTGAATCTCTCCACCACCCTGATGATTCCTCGAGGTATCGCCTGCTGGGAACTTGATAAGCTGTTCAAGGTCACTCCAAAATGTTGGGGTTCCAGTTGCCACTGGGATACAGCACCTTCACTAGTAGTCTCTCCTGGGCTCTCTTCAGAGACTCTGACCCTGACATGTGGTGCTAAGCCTCTCTCCATGATCCTTTCCATTCTGGAGCTTTTACTGCATCTGAGACTGACCCCTTGACTGATAGCCTCTCATGATGCCAAGCCTCAGCTGCTCTCCATGACCCCTTCATGTCTTCAAAACCAGGACCAACTTGGAAACTCTTATACATTACCAAGTTCAGCTGTCAGTATGAGGTGCATCCTCAGCTCCCAGTGAACCACAGGTTAGCTTCTGTGTGCCAATCCTGAAGAAGTACTTCTCAGAAGATGTCACCTCGATGATGCTGGTTCCTTCTTAATCACAGATGATTCTTCAGCCCTAGCTGATCAGACACCACAGATTCTTAATACAAAACACCACATAAATTGCCCCGTATAAACTTCACAAGCCAAGCCTCTACTATCTGCCCTACTCTTGGGTTTATCTTTGAAGTCCCCAAATAGCTCATTAAGCTCTTAACACTGAATGGCTTTTCTAGCCCTAAAATTCACAATCCTCCTTCAAACATAATCAAGTCTATCAGCACTACCTCACAACCTGGTACCAATATCTGTCTTAGTTCTGGTTCCTATGGCTGTCATAAAGCATCATGACTATGTTATAAAACATAAGACTTGGAAAGAGTTTATGTCAGCTTACAGTTCTATGTCATGGTCAGTGCTGATATGTTACATATTTAATAAAATCCTGGAATATCAAGAGATCAACCCTAAGTCAAACTAGACAGAGGTAGTTCCAGGGATAACAGAGCAGTGGTAACTCACACGGCATAGAGATCCAGAGAATCTCTGTGAGTACAAAGCCAAACAGCTGGGCTTCAATGGCACACATCTTTAATCCCAGCACCAGGAAAACTGGGAGTGGTGACCTACACCTTTAATCCCATAACTTCAGAGATAGAGAACTTTCTGTGTTTCTGTGAGTTCAAGGTTTACTACTAAATAGAGTAGCTCCCACCTATAATCTTAACCTGGATGGGATACAGCTGGGTGAAGAAGGTATTTAAGGCAGGTATAGGAAAACAGCAGGCATTAGAAGTGACCAGGAATGAGGCTGAGGAAGCTGGAAGATACTGGGTGAGATTTGACTGTAGCATCTCTGCTCTGCTCTGAGATGTTCCCAAAGTTTTCTTAGTATGGTAGCCCCACCCACACTTCCTGTCTGCCTTTGGCCAATCAGCATTTTTATTAAACCAGTAGGTGGGACAGTTATTTACAATGTAACATCATAATCTCACTACAATGATTCATCATCAAAGGGAGTCAGGGTAAGGACCTGAACGCAGAAACAGTAACAGAAAAAATGGAAGAATGCTGCTTACTGGCTTGCTCCCCATTGCTTGCTCAGGCTCCTTTTATTATAACACCCTTGCCCAGGACTGACACCATCTACAATGGGTTGAACCCTCCCACATCAATCACTAAATAAGAAAACTCCTCACAAGCTTGCCTAGAGGCCAGTCTTATTTTCTCAGTTGAGAGTCAATTTTCCCATGTGTTGAGTTGAAATAGAATTAACCAGGGCACATTCATTAGGCCACTGTATGGGTGCTAGGAAAAATAAGACACAAAACAAAAGTGCATAAATCACTAAGAACCCAAGGGACTTTTGGGTGAGGCAGCAGTGGCCTTTCTGGTACTGTGTGCTTATCATTTCACTTACTCTGATAAATCAGATATGGGAACATATGTTTCTTTAAAGGCCTCCAGCTACTTTGCAAGTATAGTTTTCCCAACAAACTTCTGGATGGTTGCTGCTGCACACAACCTAAGACAGTGATAGAGAGCTCTGTTGGGCTGACTGGCTAGAGTCCTTAAGCAACTGCCATCCTCTAGACTCCTCCTCTTGGCACCATGACCATGCCAGGTGCATGTTATTTATATTTGAACACATGCTGTGCAAAAAGATGGACACCTGCCGTTATCCCCCCAGGTCAGATGCAGCACAGTGTGAAGACCATAAATAGGACTGAACTCATCCCACGGGCTCTTTCCACTCAGGTGGGCAGCTCCTGTAGCCAGAGTAGACCTGTAGACCACGCCTCTAGGTCATAGTGATGGTATCTGCTCTCCATTACAAGCTCCTGCTAAATTCTCTTATGATAGTCACACCCTGATGGGAATAGTTTTTCAAATCAACACAACACACACACACACACACACACACACACACACACACACACACACACGCATGCACGCACGCAGGCACACACACATGCACAAACTGATTATACCTGGGGCTGCCATTTTTCTTCCAATAGCATCTTTGGATTTATGTGTTCTAGCTAACAGATGACCTGGCTGTTTATGGATGCTCATGAAGAGGGTTAAAATTGCACATGACAAGGAGCCTTCGGTGAATGAGAAAACATGCCGGAGCATTTGGGTCTGACTTTCAGATCCCGTGCCTGAATCTGGGTAGATGCAATACCACAGTCTGCTCTCTCTTCTGGGCAGTAGCCAGAGGGGCAAAGACTTGAACACCTTGGGACTTGGTACCAACACTTTCTACTTTCTCGTTTGATGTACCCTTACCTCCCCCCACATATGGTGCTTCTCCTCTAGTGAGCAGGCCTGTGATTTATGATACAGGTATGGGTTTGTGAGAGGCAGTTCTGTGCCTAAATATAGCACCTCCTCTGGCCATAAATGGGAGGGAAGCACAGAGCTTTGCAGAGAGAAATTAGCTCTGCTGTCCTCAGCCAGTGTCTGGGAAACTCTTCCGCAGTAGTTTTCTCTTTTGGCCCATCTCCTCTGGGTAAGTCTGTCTTCTTTCCTTGGCTGTGATTTTTGGGAGACCACAGAGCATGCTGTATTTGCTTTTCCATGGGGGCCAAGTTCAGAGTGAAGAGTTACCTGCAGATATTCCTTACTCTTTGACTTATCAGAAGATTCCACTCAAGGTGTGCCTGCCTGTCTTTGACTGGACCCTATGTTCAGTTTAGCTAGGGCTCTTCCCCTTCCCTTTTCTTCTTCCCCTACCCACTCCTGTTCCCCCTTCCCTTTGATTCCTTTACCCCTTCCCCCTCACTTTTGAAGGGGGAGGGTCATATATCTCAGGCTGGTCTTGAACTTGCTACGTAGCCAAGGATGACCTTGAATGTTTAGTCCTCTTGGCTTCATTGCCAGAGTGCTGAAATCACAGGTGTGTGCCCTACGTTTTTATGCTGTGCTGGGGATCAAACCCGGGGCTTCAGGCATGCTAGGCTGATCCTCTACCAACTGAGCAGTATCCCCAAGATTGTTCTCTATTTCCCTATGCCTGGGCTGTATTGAATAATATGAAACCCCTTCATAGTAGGTTGTACCCCTGGATTTCCTGCCCATTTTATTATTTTTTAAAACTGTTCCTAAATGAGCTGACTGATTTGACATCTGAGGTTTTAATAACAGATCAGAGATGAAGAAAGAAGGAGAAGGCTGACTAGAAGAAGGATATTTTCTTGTGGGGTGAAAGGCAGAGAAACATCAGACATTCAGCTCAGAGCCTGGGCAGGGTTTAGCAGGAGGTTCAGACCCTTTCAGTGAAAGGAAAAGCATTTGTGGGTTGTCCTGTTTCCTTTCTATCTGGAGTTGGATCCTGCAGACCTCCAGCTCCATGCCTTGTGCAGAGCTGTGTGCAGTGGACTGTGCTTGTCAGGAGGCAGAGGGGTTCATTCTGCATCCGAGGGCCAGGCTGGAAATGCTCAGCTTCTGTCACCTGGCCCACATTCCTTCCTCAAGGAGGGCAATAAAAACAGGAAGCAAAGAGCACGTGGAACTAAGACATTTAAAGGTGATAGTGAATAAATGGGGACCCCAGATAAAAACCTGTCCTAGGAGCCAAGTACTTATTTTCTGGGGCTCATGCCAGCTTCATGTGCCCTCTGGAAATGCTGTGCCTCCTGACTGGCACTTTTGCCTCTGCAAAGGCAGAATGGAGCAAAAGTAAGGGTAAGCTGTGGAATGCTCTGGAAGGATGTTCAATCATATTTGCAGCACATTTGTATGAAACACACACAAACCAGGAATATTAACACCCAAGGACAGTTATATGCAGGACAAGAGGAGAGTGTTAGTAGGACTCTGTGTAGTTTTTATGACTTAATTTTCCTCTGTGAAGTAGGGTGGTGCTGTGGGTTGCTGCAAGGATCACCCAACGGAGAGTTGCCCCCAGGTCATTTCTGTGTCAAATTCATCACTCTTAAAGTATTATGGGGAGCCAGTGAATCCTCACAGACAGCGGAGCACTTTGTGAATACAAAGTTGGAGCCTTCTATATCTTATGCCAAGGCTCTCAAAGGAGGGGCCCTGCAGAACCCAGCCATCTTTAATTGCTTCTCACTGTCCCTAAGGCTTTATGTGTGTTCATTTTTTTTTTTGTGTGTGTGTGTGGTAAGAAGTCCTTTTTAGCAATAAGTCATTTTGAAAACACTTTAGACAAATAAGTCCTAATGTGAATGAGCTGGAAAAAAGATTGATCTCATGATCTTGTTCCTTGTGGTCTATACTGTGTCAGCTGGGTCTCTTTTCCTGCTTGAATCATTTCATTCCATGTATCCATGAACTTTGGCATTTTTAGCTGTATACATAATTTCTTTCATTATACAGGAGTAAATGCTTTCAATGCGACATATCTTCACAAACTAAAACCATGTTTAGTGACACAAAAGACGTTGTTCCCGACTGTTCCTTGTAGGGAGGGCTCAGTACAAGGTCCATCACAGACACAGAGCCCCAGTGCTGGGGACAGGCTCGAGTTTCACGGTGGTGTCATAATTTCTAAACATGTCAGGAGCCTCTCGGGTGTGGTTCCAGAGCTGGGCTGAGGTGGAAAGCGTCTGGGAGTGGTCAGAGGAGCAGCTGGTGTCTTGGCTCTGTTGGAATGCACCAGTCCTTTGGGCAGGGCGTGTTCATCCAAGAGGGTTCAGCATTACTGGTCAGCATGGCCTCTGATGTTAATTGCGTACAGCTATGGACGCACACTGCTGGAGGCAAGGGGTATTTAGAGGAATATTTCTGGCATTAGTTCAGCCCCCCTGGTTTTACAGTGAGCCACACAGTAGCCTGGTGCTGTGAGGGTTGAAGGCCTTGGGGTCCTAGAATCAAAGCCTCTCTGTGCTCCTGAACTCCAGGGGATCATCAGAACTTGCCCATTGGAGAAGAGGTGCTCCTCAGCTTTTTGGGTATGTGTGGGGACGCAAGGTATTTCTGAAAGAGAACGGTAGCAGTGTGAGTCTGGGTGAGTTCTCTGAGGGCCTTTTCACTTCAATGCTCCTGATACTCCCACACTGCAGCCCCAGACATTTTTCTGGGCCACAGGAATATGCTTCTTGGAGGATTCATTGATAGGGATGGGGTTGGGAACCTAGCCTAACTCTGGGAGATTCTGAAGTGAGAAGTCCCAAAGAGTCGGCAATGGCGGAAGTGCTCATGCTGGGGTCCCATGGGGCCTTCTTTTCCTGGGATATGTCTTGCTGGGCTTGAGACTGCAGTCTGAGGAGACAGGAGGAATTGAGGGCCCCAGGCATAGTGTTCAGGTAGTGCAATCCAGCAGGCATTGTCCCTGAGCCATAAATTCTAAGGAGCTTCTTGAAGTCCAGTGATCTTGGATTCAGGAATGATGGACACACATCAATTGCTCCAAAAGGCTGTGGTTTGAAAAATGTATACAGTAGACAGGGCCTGCACTTGGAGGGCCCTTGTCTCCTGACTTTGATGGCATTAGGGGAACAAAGCATAGTGTAGTAGAGTGCTGTTGCCCTTATCAAAGGCACCCAGGCATCTCTGCAGTAGGTCTATGTGTCAGAGTGAGGGACCCAGGAAACATGACCACTTAAGGCAGGTGGTTCCTTGCTAATCACTACAAAGTGTGTGTTCCTCACACACAAAGTGTTTGAAGACTTCCAGGCCCATTGGAAAGCGTGTGAGGTAATGCAGAGATATACTGCACTGTGTGTTTGTCTGTGCCTGTAGCATTGAGTGGGACACTGGGACTGATTAAGGGGAAGAGGGCCATTGAGATGTAGAGTCATGTCATCCTGTATCACTCACAGAAGCATGCACCTAGTGACGTGTGCTTGGTGTTCTTTTGTGAACAGTTCTACTAGGGATGTAGCATGTGTTTGGAGTTCTTTTTGCAAAAAAAAACAACTTGAAAGTTAACATAGCAGAAACACATTTGTAAGTAAACATGGAATGACATGATAGTCTATGGTTTCTGATGAAATATTAGACTTCTAATATGAAATATTAGAAGTCAATGGGGAAGATGAATTAGGGATGAAATCCTGGAGAAATCAGCTCTCTGGTATCTAGCTCTGTGATGCTGGTCTATCTTTAGTTCTCATATAGACTCGGATCCAGAGATAGCACATGGAGCCATGAGCAGCAGACCCCTTGGGAATCACCCTGCTGAGATACAGTTGAGGTTATCCTATGTTAAAGTGAGGGAACTTTTCAGGTATCTCTTCTCATCTACATGGCTCAGTGTCACAATGACCCTGTGACAGAGATGGCTATGAAGTCCTTGTCTGTTACTCTGTACCAGTCACTGTGCCAGCTGTTACATAGATTCAGTGTGGAATATCAGAGCTGTGGAGATTAGGAATAAGCCCCAAGGCTACATCACAGAGCTGAAGGCAGAGTTTGGCCCCAGGGAGCCTGGCACCTGACCTCTGAGTTCTCCTTCAAGGCTGGCTGGGTTGATTCTGTGTAGCCCTTAGGGTGCAATGTCTTACACATTTGTAACCAGTGGATGGACGGTGATACACTCCGTGGAAGCACACTTGGCCTCTGGGACAGGAGATGGCTGGTTAGCATGTCAGTTTTTTAAATAATACTGAAATATGCTAGTGTATCAAAGCATAAAACAGATTACTGACCTTGTAGGGTGGGGATGGGGGATGGGCTGGCCTGTGTTTGGCTAATTCCCAGGCTCTTCCTCAGCTCTGTAATTCTGCAATATTACAGTCTTTTTTTTTTTTTTTAGTTTATATTGTGATCTTTATTTTATTTTTTATTTAATTTTACATACCAACTACAGTTCCCCTTCCCTCCCCTCCTCCTACTAGCCCCCAGCTTCTCCCCACCCTACCCCTCATCCACTTCTCAGAGAGGGTAAGGATTCCAACAGGAAGTCAATATAGTCTGCATATCAAGTTGAGGCAGGACTAAACCTATCCATCATATGAAGGCTGAGCAAGGTGTCCCTCTATAGAGAATGGGCTACAAAAAGCCAGTTCATGCACTAGAGATAAATCCTGGTCCACTACCAGAGGCCCCATGATCCCACAGCTTTAACTGGAATTGATCATAGAGTAAATTATGCAATATGGTGGATTTTCTAATATATAGATGGCTGAGTGATGATGAGGACTGGACTGGGGGCAGTCTCTGAGCTCCCCTGGAGTTTCCATCCTCACTTCCCATTCCTGTCTTTTTTTCTGAGTGGCCATCTCAGGGCTGTGCTGTGGGGTCTGAACACAGCAGAGTCAGAGCTCAGGCCTGGACACTTTTTGTATCTTATCTGGGAAACCAAGGATCAAGAGAGGAAGGAAATCTGCTTCTGTGTGATTGTGTAGAGATGACCAAAGGCATCAGGCATGACTTTTATTTACTTGGGGTGAATTTGTGCACTGGATAAATGTGTAATTCTTGCAATGCTTCAAAATCTCTCAATTGATCTCTTGGGAGAATTTCACCCAGACTTGCTTACTTTTCCACATCCTGGAAGTTCATTGCTGTTTCGGTTTGCACTTTTCTGCATCTGTTCCAAACTTGACACCAGAAGCCCATGGTTTATGACTTCAGATTACCCTGAGAGACACTGGGGGGTTAGTAATTTTCCAATACCCCTGGCTCAGCCACCATTACTTTGAGAAGGCTGCAGCCACCAAGGGAAGTTCAGGTGTGACTGCAGCTTTTGCAGCATGAAGCCCTGCTGCACCTGTGTTCCCACTTTCATGCTCCTGAACCATTCCTGCTTCCTGACCTCTGTCTGTTGGCTTAGTCACCCGCCTAGGACCCTTCCCACGTGTCCCCTGCCAGGGGCCTCTCTGGCTGCCCTCTATTCTCCTCTGTAGGGCACTCTATCTCTAGGTGGCCTCTGGCTCTTGTCATTTCAAGTATTTGTTTACTCCTCTAATCTGTTTAAATTATTTTTACTCTCTTTACTCACACTGCTTTTTGGATTGCCCAGAGCACATTAGGTAGGCATTCTATAAATACTGTTAGGAAGAAATTAAAGGAAACATTTTCTGATTTTCATGGAAACTAACAAAAAATAAACCTGGGTTCCATAGAAGTCTGTGAATTTCAAGAGTGTAGCTGAGCATGATTTCTATATATGTAATCCTCCCCATCACTCTCTTGGGATCAAAGTAGCCTTTCTGTGTGTGTGTGTGTGTGTGTGTGTGTGTGTGTGTGTGTGTGCGCGCACGTGCGCATGTGTCTGTCTCTCTGTGTGTCTATCTGTGTATATGTCTGTCTGTCTGTTTCTGTGTCTATATGTATATGTGTCTGTCTGTCTGTGTGTCTTTCTGTGTGTCATATCTCTGTGTGTCCCTGACTGTATGTATCTCTTTGTGTGTGTCTATCTGTGTTTCTGTGTATATTCTCTCTCTCCCTCTCTCTCTCTCCCTCTCTCCCTCTCAATCTGTGTTTGTGTTCCCGAGCATACACAGATGCATGCATGTGGAGGCCAGACATCAGGGGTCTTTGTCAATGATTTTCCACCTTACTATATGACAAGGTCTCTCACTGAACCCAGAGATCACCAATCTCCAACAGACAGGCCAGTGAGCTCCTGGACTTCTCCACTCTCAGCCCTGGAGTTTGAGGCATGCAGCACCAGGCCTCCCATGGGTGCTAGGGATCCTAATTCAGGTCTTCATGCTTACACTGCTAGCACAGTACTTTTTCCACAGAGCCATTGCCTCAGCTCCATCTTTCTCCCTTGGAATGATGCAGATTGTAAAGGAAGAGATCACAGGACCTGACTCTTCATGCCTTCTCTCTCTCAGGAACACCCAAGATGTCCCTGGTGGCAATCCCTTTCTATCAGAAAAGACACAAGCACTTTGACCAGTCTTATCGAAACATCCAAACCAGGTACCTCCTGGACCAGTACGCATCAAGAAAGTAAGTTGACAGTTCCTGCCTAGACTCACTGAATTCTGAATGTGTAGCTTTGATGTTTTCTGGCTGGAAATTGCACTATTCTCTGTGATCTGGAGGTGAAATGGTTTGTGGGAAGTCTGAAAGCAGAGAAGACTACATCCCTGTACACATTCTTTTTGGAGATTAAAAGTTGGCTTGGGTTGCATGGCCCAACTGGGTGGAATTGTCATATATTATGCAAAGCCTGAGGGCTGACTCTGAGCATCCTGGTGGAGAAGCTCAAGATTACTCAGTACAAGCCCACTGACTTCATTCTCTTGCCCTGCTATCCCTCTGGCAGTGTGAGT
The DNA here is from genome assembly GCA_004025045.1 of Sigmodon hispidus. Classification (NCBI taxonomy): domain Eukaryota; kingdom Metazoa; phylum Chordata; class Mammalia; order Rodentia; family Cricetidae; genus Sigmodon; species Sigmodon hispidus. The sequence goes on along the minus strand of PVIH01006276.1, from coordinate 69,169 downwards.
CCTTCACAATATGGAGCGGGAGGAAAACAATGTGAAGAACATTGGCAGGTTCAGAGGTGGCTGGCCAAAGACGGAAACAGTCTGTTCTGATCACAGTTCTGCTTCCTCAGTAGTTCAAGTGCAGCACCTGAGAGCCCTCCCTGCCAAGTGCAGCTGGATGTAGCCCCACCTTCATCTCCGTGCTTCTGAAGGACAGCTTTCTTCCTGGCCAAGCTCATGAAGGACGAGGTCTCCTCCAGTTTGCAGCTTGTGCCTCCCTGACACCGCATGTGCAGCAGCCTATCTAGAGCTCCAATGGACTGATTAGAAGGCTGTGAGCAGGAAGAGACCTCTCAGCCTGGCCTCCTCTTGCTGTAGATGCCTGCCACATGTCAGGAGCACCCTATATTTAGAAATGCTTGTGGTATCCATCTAGTTGCCATTCCTCGTTATAAACAAAGCCAAACATTTGCAGCCCATCTCATCAGAGATTGAGAGACTATCACACACACACACACACACACACACACACACACACACAGACAGACATACCACACTGACAGAGGCACAAACACGCAGGCACACACCACATACACACACATACCATACAGACATACCACACAGATAGAGGCACAAACACACACATCACACACACACACACACACACACACACACACATACCATACAGACATACCAGACATGCATACATGCACACACACACCACACACAGGAACACAGGCACACATACACACCACAGACAGACATACACATACACCACACACCTATATTCACACATAACACACACACACACACACACACACACACACCATACCACACATACCATCTTGGCTGAAAACCAGAAAGTATGGTTCAGAAATGACTGGCAGGGAAGGGGAACCACCAGGCATAGCGAGCCTAGGGGAGTGTTTTTCAGAGTGTGTTTGCAGACTGAGGGAGAGAGCCATATACAAAGATCCAGGCTTGGGCTTAGTTGTACTTACGCATATGTGTACTTGTGCTTGTATGCATATCTATCAATGTATATGTGTACTTGCACAAGTATAGACATCAGGGTATGTGTGTGTATCCATGGCCATGTATATTTCTGTTTGTGTGACATATATTGGTGTATGTATATGTCTCTGTATGTGGTATGTATGCATACATATGTATGAAGTGTGCCCAGCTGCATCTGTATGGGGCATACATGCACATAAATGTAAACTTGTGTGTCTATGCACTGGGTACATGTGTGTGTGCTTCAGGGAGGGCTGGGTGTGTATAGAGGAAGCATTGTGTGTTAGCAAAAGTATTAATAATTTTCCAGTGCATTTAATTATTTTCACTGTTTGTGCAGGCGAGCAACCACCCAGTCATCATCTGAGAGGTCTCGTACAGAGAGATCCTCTTTGCAGAGAGCTTCCAACCAGAGCTCCACTGGCGGTATGACCTGCAGGCTCTGTGCAAAGCGGGTGAGCACATCTGAAGAGGAGGATGTTGAAAATGAAAACAGGTAACTGCTTCGCGTCTTCTGTCAACTGCTGCCCGTAGCATCTGTGATTCTAAGTGCTGACATCCAGTTCAGCTGTGGGCTGGGTGACCTTGGGCAGAGAAGGGCAAGGGGGTGCTAGCTGGGGAGGTTCAGCAAGCAGAAACTGGGCTGGCTTATAACCAGAGCTGAGTTCTTCTTTCCATCCCTCGCTTACTCTTTACTATCTGATGCCAATCGCAACCCACAAAGAATTGGGACTGCACCTCTGTCATTATACTGTCCAGGGCAGAGATACAGTTTTTGGCTTGCCCTCTGCACTTAGATCCCTGCTTTTCTAAGCCATCAGGAGTCTCAGACTCTGCAGCTGAGTTTCCATCACAGCCTCCGTGGCTGTTGTCCCTTGGAGCAAGGTCATCTTCTGAGGAGGCAGCCAGTGTTTAAACAGCTGTCTCTGTGGACACCAAGGGCTATGGAGGGCTCCATAAATCATCATATCTTAGATTTCAATGGATTTGGCTCACAAGGGTGCACTGTCATAGGAAAGAGAAGGATCAGCCAGAATGTCAGTCTTAAAGTTACACAATCCAATGGAGAAACAGCTGGTGGTTGTGCATTGGTCTTTCAAGAATAACATGAGTAGGTCTGGAGAGATGGTTCAATAGTTAAGACACTTGCTGCTCTTGCAGGGGACCTGAGTTTGATTCCCAGATGACTCACAACCACCTGTAACTCCAGATCTAGGAGATCCTATGCTTCTGGCCTCCCTGTGGATCTACACTCATGGACATAATACAATAATTAAAGATAAAGAGAATAACACGAACAGTCAAGTATTTCATAGCTGCTGTTTATCTCTCCCATTGATCCCTAACATTTCTCAGAATTTCTCTTAAAGAAACTCTAATCTGTAAGGACACCTGAGAGTCCGGTAAACATGCTTCGTGTGAAAGTTGCTCAGTGATGGAGTGACTGGATGAATGGTGGATAGCTCAAAGAACAGCCTTTTTTTTTTTAGTTATTCAGCAACAATGATACATTTCCACAAAGTGAGATGGAAGCAAGATTCCTTATGTTTTTAGATTCTTTTAAATCCAGGGACAGTAAATTGATATTTCCAGGAATTCTCAGCAATGTCAGAGTTATTATTATTCTTAATCATATGTCTAGCAATCTTCAAACAATTTAGTTAGTTAAAATGTGTGTTTAAAGAATAAAGTGCATCACGTTTAGTAGTACCAACAAGACTACATCTTAGAGGGACAGTCAACCAGCAAAATCATATTTTAAAATTTAAGTCTTACAGTAAGAAAACAGCTCTCCATGGAATCACTTCTCATTTAAGGATTTATTTTACACTGAAACATGTTATATATGCCTTAAGAGTTAATTCAAAGAACCAGCATGAAGAATAAATATTATGTATGTGGATTTATAAGTATTAATTTATTCATCTCTTCTTAAAAACAAATGAGCTAATAAATGTCTTAGGTATATTGTACCATACAAATTATATGCATTGATTTTATTATAAAGTGAGGGCTTCTGATGTTAAAGAATGACTTCAGAATGTAAGCTATGTGGGGTGGGAGTGTAGCTCAGTGGAGAGAGTGTTGTGCTTTGGGTATCATCCTGAGTCCCACATAAGCTGGGTATGGTGGTACATGACTGTATTCCCTGCAACTGGGAGGTAGAGGCAAAGGAATCAGAAGTTCAAGTCATCTTTGGCTGTATACTGACTTCCAGGTCAACCTGGACTATGTGGGGCATAAGCTATCTGAAGTTTTTAGTGTTCAATTGTTTTGAAAAGATATCTTCTGATTGTATTCAAGTTTGGGACTAGACATTGGACATTTGAGCTATGCCATTTTATGTCCATCAGTTATATATCAGTGTGACTTTGAACATAATATGCAAGTTCTTGTCCCTCAGTGTCCCCATTGTAGGGTAAGAAAAGTGAGCATCGTTAACTTGAATGGTTGGTTATGACTCTCACACAGTTTTGGAGCAGTCTCAGCTGATGGAAATCTTCATGACACACAGAGTGTTTGCATTGAGTTCTGGAACTTTGAGTATGGGTTTGAGTTATGACGGCCCCTCTTAGCCCACTGTAGATGTCCGTCCTCTTGGTAGGTGCTGGTTTGCAGGTATTACCCCATGGAATCATAATAGTTTACTCTCATCATCCATGTGGTATCTTCCATATGTCAGGTGTTGAGCTCATGGCTTCTTCTGAAAGTAGACTAGGTAGCTAGTGAGTAATCCCAGGGTTTAGGGAGATGATACCATTGCATTGCATGGTAGCTGTGGAGGATGCGTAGACCCTGCTGAGAACAATAGAAGCCTCTGTCATCCATTATAGGCTAGCACTCTCACCAGCCCTAATTGTTATCACAAGCTCTTACCACTCTGTGCAGACATTAGTCTAATCTGGTACATATTGGTTCTTGGCTTTGACATGAAGGAATGACCCTGACTTCCCAGGGCTAAAGCTGGTATTTCTTCATTGATTGTGAACCCTGAGCCTCTACATGCAGGGATCCTTTCAAGCGCCCACATCTATACTCCTGAAGGACTCTAGGAACTGGTCAAGTATAGTAGTCTTGTCTCTCATGCCAAGAAAGCTAGAGATATATGTATACATATCTATATTAATAAACCACACATCTGCTGTTGTTTGTAACTTCCTGTGTGCTGTTAACATACTCTGGAAAGAAAGAGGTAAAACTAAGTAGAAAAGGTTGTTTTTACCCATCATCATCTTTTTATGTCTTTATGATGAGGGATGGGTAGCCAAAGAGGATCAGTCTAGTCTGCCAGTACTACAAAGTTTTGTCACATGCCCTATGACTAACAGAATTTCTTGTCTCTCATAGGTACCGGTCCCTAGCGGCTTCTTATGGGGAAGCTAAGAGGCAGCGTTTCCTCAATGAGCTGGCCCAGCTGGAGGAGAATGTACACGTGGCACGGTCACTGGCTCGTGACAAGTTGGACAAGTACTCCCTAGAGCAAATGGTAGGAGGACCTCCATGCTCCTTGGGGCATGTAGAAGGAGAGTTTGTGTGCATGCAGATGGTTCAAGATTTCACTGCTAGTGGGCTACCCTTGCCACACCCACCCTGACCACCCATGCATCTTCTTGGCAGGTAGAAGACAAGTTAGCTTGGGAGAGACACTCATTTGAAGACCGGATGAGTAGAGCCCCTGAGATCCTGGTGAGGTTAAGGTCCCACACCATCTGGGAACGGATGTCCGTGAGACTCTGCTTCACTGTACAAGGATTTCCCACCCCTGTGGTGCAATGGTGAGAGACAGCAGTCAAGGCTGCTCCCCTTAAGAACTATGTGCATGGAAGGCATGCATTCCTGAGAGCCTGTCCTATAGACCTGTGGAAGCCCACATGTGAAATATATGCACAAAATTCAAAATGCCTGCCTAGCTAATATCTTATAGTTCAAATTTTAGGGACATTGCCCTGGTGGCTCTCTTAGAACATTTTGGTGAAGGCTTAGCTCTCTTAATAGGCATGTGTGTTTGTTGTTGTGGCTGCTGTATATGTACTGGCTTGCACAGAGAGCCCCTATAACAGGTTTAATTATAGGAGGGCTCATATAGGGAAGGTATAAACATTAGTGAGTTAAATATTTAAGGTCCACAGGCCTTTCTTATTCACCTGCTGTTGAAACCACAGATATATATATATATATATATATATATATATATATATTCACATATATATATATATATGTCCTATATCTCTCATAGGAATTTTGTAACCTTGTAGCTCAGCTCATCCATGGTGTTAGGAGACAGAGTATTCCAAGGCCTGCCCAACCATAATAAAGCCTGTGGTATCTGAGCTTATCCAACCATAACATAGCCTGTGGTAGTTGAGCTTTGCTTTCCAGGCTGGATCTTTTAGGACTAGGGCCTCCTTCTCCTCACAGGAGGCATTTTCCTCATGTGTTTTCACTGCAGTGTGGCCTAATGGGCCAGGCTGGCACAAGACATGTTTCTTTTAGATGCATACCTTCTCAATTCATAAGAGGTTTACGCAGATATATGGGATTCTGTCTGTTTGAATGTTGCAGCTCCTGCCTCTTCTACAAAGCTAGATCCAGACCCCCCTAAAGTAATGGGCAGGGAAAAAGGAGCACAGAGGAAGTTGGGAAACGCTACAAAAGCGTATCTGCTTCTACACTAACATGGACATTTTCCTCCACCAGGTACAAAGATGGCAGTCTGATCTGCCAGGCAGGTGAGCCCGGGAAGTACCGGATTGAGAGCAGGTATGGAGTACACACCCTGGAGATCAACAGGTGAGGATTTCCAGCCAGTGTGTGCTGGGGTCACATCCTATAACCATATGCAAACCCAAAAGACAGCAGAAGCTAGCTGGGAAGGGCAGTAAAACCCTGACCCCTACCCTCAGAAGGCTGAGGCACAGAGATTAGGATGTCTAGGCCAGCCCGGTCTGCTGAGACCTAAATGAGTTTGTAATCTCAGGTGTACCTGGAAGATTCTTGCAATGGCACATACACAGCATACAGACAGTCTTATTCTTTCTGTGGCTTTGCCTGGATGTTTGCTTAGAATAAAAACATGTTTTTCTTTTTTAATTAAAATGTTTTATGCATTGGGTTTTGTTGAAGGAGCAACAATTCTGGTATTTGTTTCAGATGGCAAGGTAGATTCACACAGTGACAGTTCAGGGGACATGTGTGTACAGCCCTTAGCAGACCTGGAGCAGGACACCAGGGCGAAGGGGAGGGCGGGGTCCACAGACAGAAAGTGAAAACAGGAAGCTTGGGGGAAGGGATTCTGGGTAAACACATCTAGCAGGACTCTCGATGAGTCTAGCCTGGGGTGACCTGCTAGTCCCTGATGGAGATGGAAGAGGAAGGGTCAAAGGGCGTGGTCTTGCTCTGGAGGTCCTGCTCCAGCATGAACCTGTTTGTCCTGGAAACCTTCTCTCAGGCCCTGGCCCTCTAGAGGAGGTGGAGTTTCTTCATTCTGCTGCCTTGTGGCCTTGTGACTCCTTCTTCTCTGTGGGGGAGACAGTCCCTTCTCTGGACTCATTCTAGTGGCCCGGGGACAGAGTAGTACTGTCTCTGAGCCCTGCAAGACTGAGGGCCCCTCCCTCAAGGCCCTCACTGAGTGTCACTCCTCCACAGCTACCCTGTCTCTACTGAACTGGAAGCCCTGCCTCCGATAAGCTCTAACTCCTGGCCTCACAGCCAGTTAGTTTCTTCTGTCATCCATTGATAGCCTACTGAGCGCCATCTTCGGTGTGAGGAGAGGTGCTACATGGGTGGCCACCAAAATAGGGCTTGATATCTAGTGTCCAGATCATGTCTCGTATTGAGCATAGATGAATAACAGTTGTGTGAGGGGTGAACTGGGTCTAGGGTGGCCTAATGAAGACCAAGGCCAACTTGCTTGGGAAGAGACAGCCTGAGCTTCCAAGGTGAGAGAGTGCTAGGTAAGAACTGGGTGTTTGGGTGAAGGATCTCTAACAGTGTCTCACAGATGCTGGGGCTAGAGAGGGAAGGGAAACTGGAGGCCAGAGATAGGCCTGCAGACCGGGGAATCTGCATGGTGGGGAGGATGCTGACTTTGCTTAGAAACTGAGGCAAGCAATCAGGAACACTCTTGACTTGGGGTGGGAGGGGTCCAAGGTGACCAGTGGCATGTTCTTGCTGAAACCCAAGAATTAGGAACCGGGTGGAGCAAAGGGATTGATGAGAGGGATCTAGAGGGATCTAGTCTACCTACCTACACTGCAGGTAGACTCAGGTGTCTCTGGTGGGAGCATGCAGAGCAGAAATCTGTTGGATGGAAAGGCTCCAGAGCAGCAATCAGAGGGTGGGTCTCCAGAGCAGTGGCACTCTGTGGACAGTAACTCTTTTCTTGATTTCCAAGGATCATGGGCAGTAAACCAATACCAGTTTTCTCAGCAGGACGCTGATGTCAGGGTATCTGATCCTGGGCAGGGTGTGCTCTGATCAGCAGACCTGGGTAGGTTGGTTTGAATGAGCAGTTAGCTTTTGGTGAAGAAGTATTTCTCTTTGTCAAGCATCAAAATAAAAATAGTCCTCCCCCCCATAGTGGCAGCATTCCAACTTTACATCTAGAATAATGTCAGCTTTAAACAGTTAAAAAACACTCAAAATGAATTAAATTAATTGGCCCTGGTAGGCAATGATGGAATAATCCAGAAACATGTCACAAGTTTCTTGACTTACACTTGCCAAGACCAGCACATTTCTCTCTCTCTCTCTCTCTCTCTCTCTCTCTCTCTCTCTCTCTCCCTTCCTCCCTCCCTCTCTTCATCTATCCCAATCCCTACTGAGATGTTTTTAACAGATTAGTAGAATTTTTTGTTCTTTAAAAAAAAAAGAGCAATGGGAAACCCCACAAATTATAGCTCAGCTCAGCTGTTCATTCCAAAGTGCTGAGCTATGGACCATCTGATCTGGGGCGTCTCCAGGGTGTGGAATGCCTTGTCTGCCTCTCTAGTTGGCTGTGCAGTGAGCTTTTCCTTGCATTCTGAGATGACATTTGCTCCTATGAATATTCTTTGGCTCCTGCAGCTGAATTCTTAAGACACTTAAAAGCAAGTAGGCTCCTTGGTACTATTTGAACTTTAACATGTAGTCTGCACCATAATATATATACTCATACATTTTCCTCTGGCCACCCATTTTGAGAGCCCCTTTTTTTCCCAACAGTTTTTTTTATGTTGTTCTCTTATTCTGAGGGGCACTTTGAATAGACAGTCCCATTTCTTGGTGGGACTACCATCACTCTCTTTTTTGCAGAATGTTTTTATGACTAAACTTTTCTTGTATGTTACTTTTTGGCTTTGGTATTTAAGTTCTGAGTTAAGAGTTAAGCTCTTTGTCTGATCCCTTCATCACTTGCCATTTAAGGACCCTGAGTGTTGCCCAGGCAATGAGGAACTCACTTATGATGTCTGTTCATCTCTAGCAAAGATAAAATTGCATTATTTCTCACAGGGAGTCATGTTAAGACACTTGTACACTGAGATTTTGAGAGGCAAATGTGCCCCCGTGGAAGTAAAAATTGAGACCAAAGAAAACCCTCTTATTCTGGGAACCCATCCAAACAGAAAGTAAAACCCTCCCAGAGTTCTCTCAGCATGAAGCAAAGGCTAGAATTAGACTCCAGGTTTGCTGAACATTCCCTGTGGGTCTAGAAGGGAGGGGGAAGGTCCCCCCAGACACAAATAGGGTCATAGTTTACTATGTCCAAGCTAACCGTTGCTGAAATCAGAGTTTGGTGAAGTTCTCAGAACCACCCTGACTTGCTCTCTGCTTCCCATTCTGTCTATGCCTTAGGCATCTTGTTTGCTACAGTAGAGGAGGCATATGTGAGAACTTACTTCAGTACATGGATGGACGCTCACTTATTATTTATATACATACCACGGTCTCAAAGCTTTGAAGAGTACGAAACACTGAGTAGTACAATGAAAAGGATAAAGGAAGATACTAGAAGTTGTAACCTGCACCCTGCCCACCTAGCAGTTACCTGGGCACATCCGTTTCCAGGGAACCACTGTCATAAATCAAGGGGTCTCATATTTGGGCAAGTCATGGGTTTCCTTCCTAGCAGGAAGGAAGCTGTGGAACTTGCCTCCTAAGCTGGCTTTTGTAAGCACGAGAGTTCATTGTAGAGGAAGAATCTCATCTCCCATCAGACCTTCTCCTAACTCCATCATGCCTTTGTGCTAAGTGCTAATGGGTGAACGAAGGAGCTAATCAGTGCTAATGCGTTAGGTGGCGCTGTCCCATTTTCCGTGTGTGGGAGCCTAGGGCAAGCTGGAGTTACAGTGAGATGACCGGCTGTACTTCCTTCCTCTGTCCTGTAGTCCATTTTGTGACAATTCATTCTTTTCCTGTGCCCTTTCAGCTCTTCATTACTCAAGAACAGTTCAGAGAACTTGGAAGCCCCTGATATTTGTAGGAATTTGGGAAAAGAAAGAAAGCTTTGTACAGGGCACTCTCTTTTGGTTCAGGGATTGAGTTAATGTATATTAACCAACGATGATGAGCTTGATATTTATATGTATATTATATTTATTATAGTATATTTATAAAACTGTAAGAGTTTTTTCAAATACACTGCTTTATTTTAATCATCAAAGTCACCCTTATAAAGCATTTTAGGAATTTAAAATGTAGGTACCTTTTGGAAGGGATAACACTGATAGGTGAGGACTGTGAGCTGATCTGATGATGTGCAGGGTACCAACGTACCATGGCCTCAGCAGCTATGTTCTCTGTGGTTATTCTGATTGACCACTATTGAGAACAGCCCTGGGATGCCAAGATGAGTAATTATAAATAGAAACAATTTTTTCTCTTAAGCTTACGGGACATTATTCAATTAAACAGAGGTGGTAGATGCTTTACTGAGGTCTAGGCCCAGACAAATTACATTTTATATAAATGATACACTATAGAGTTCTAAACACTGTCCTTAGTTGTACAAATAGGATATGATGCATTTACCCTGTAGAAATTTGCAGTGCAGAAAGGAAACTCAGTTTGGAAACCATTGTGTTAATATGAAGGGCTGTTGATGGAATTGGAGATGGTGAGACCTATGCAGTGGACGGTACACTCAGGTACCATCTGTGTCCACACTCTTCTGAGGACTCCTCATAGCCTAAGTGTTAATCCCCTTCTCAGCTGTGAGGACCAGGTGATCTTCTGGGCCAAGGACAGTCTTTGTCCTCTGGGCTCCTCCTGGAAGATCTACACAGGCTTCTGCATGCACTCTGCCATCTGGTGGGTGGTTGCTCTGGGTGTCCTGCTCCTATTTCCAAGCTTTGTCTGTGTCACTTTGTGCCCCATGTTGGGTTCCATGTTGGTCGAGTGGTCACTTCCAAAGTCTTGGCCTCTTTCTGTCAGCTTTCCAGGACCTCCAGCCATGCCCATGACCACCATGCTGTCATTTTTCTCCTTTGGCCAGGCTGTTACTAGTGGAAATGGGTGTCAGTGTAACAAGTATCCGCTTTATGGAACATTCTACTGCACTCTGTTCTTTTGCACCAAGGTAGGGCTGTCCGCAGAGTTTCAAACTGCAAAGCTGATTGCTTCCTTGTCAAACAGGCCAGTGCTGCACTCTGCAGACGGGTGGCAGCTGGAGCTCACTCTTCCCAGGTGAACGGAACATAATGTACTGGGATGAGTGGCCAGATTGCCAGGGCTGTGTTGACCTCTGTCAGCAGTGGCATTTAAATGGGGCCAGATAAATGTCTGACACAGCAAAAGTGGGTTGAAACTCCCAAGAGAAAAAAAAAAGGTGTTTTCAGAAAGCATAGATCTAAGAAAACTCTCTCTCCTTTCCTAGAGATATTAAATCTTTGGTCTAAGAAAGTATTTTCATCTCTGAAAGCAACAGAGAAGGAAATCAGATGAGCAGTAACTTGCAGGCCAGGACTTTGTCTCTGGGAATACTGGCTTAAGTCACTATAAAGTGAGACTTGGACAAAGTTTTTATGTCCCAAAAGTGAACTTGTGCTGTTTCTTTCCCAAGATTAAGGCCTCAGCTAGTGCTCCCAATTTGGAGGGAAACAACAGCATAATGCAAATTTGGCAGCCCTGTGAACCTTGTTTTCCAATCTCTCTAAGCACTAAATTCTCCCGTGGTGCTTTCCAAGATCCATGCAATGTTATGTAAGACAGTAGCTGAGGATTGTGGTGCTGGGAATGTGGTCCAGTCAGTAGAGGGCTGACCCTGCAAACACGAAGACCAAAGTTTGATTTCCAGAATCTATATGAAAAAGTGGGCACAGTAGCATGTGGGTGTGATCTCAGTGCCACTGACACAAAAGCAGGTGGAAATCCAGGGCTTTCTATGTAGCCTAGTTTAGTCCAAGCTCCAGGTCAACTGGAAACCATGCTTCAAAAATCATGGTGGACAGATATTGCACAAATTCTATAGTATTATAATACAAACCCAGAGCCAGATATTGGGGGGAAAACTGGAATATCAGAGAAATAGAGAAGCAAACTACAGCCAATTCTTGCCTAGACAACTTCTCAAGCCAAACAGGGTAATTCCTATCTTCACGGGTCCTCAGCCTGACTGGTCGCTTAGATAGAATGCTGAATTTCTGCATCCTCTTGCCTTATTACACACACACACACACACACACACACACACACACACACACACACACACACACACACTGCCCCCAGCTATTTTGCTTCCTGTTTCACCTCTGCTAGAGCTAGGATTAAAGGTTACCTGAGTGTTAAGCTTTGAATTTACAGAGATACAGAGGATTTCTGCCTCCCTAGTGATGAGATTAAAGGCGTGGGTCACCACTCCCTGATCTTCCTGACTAGGCTGTGAGCAATTCTGTCCTCTGATAGTCCAGATGAGTTTTATTAAATATACAATATATCACCACAGACAGATCCCAAGAAACAATTCCAGAGGATGACCTCTGGCTTTGATACACATGAACACACATGTATCTCCATGTACATACACAGAGCACATACATATACACACAGGAGAGAAAGTGAGAGTGAGTCTCTAGCAGAACGGAGTATATGACAGAATTCAGAGGATGCAAAGCCTCCTACCTATCTCTTGTCACATTCTCTGGGGAAGAGGATGAGGGAGGGGCCATAGAAGTGACCTCAATTCTGAAGGATGGAAGGGAGGAGATGAGAACTCTGCACCCTGAGTGTTTGAGCCCTTGCCATTTTAAGTTTAATAGTATTTCTGGGATGGGCACACACCCATGTCTTAGGTGGGGTCCAGCCTGGGTGTTTTTTTATTATTATTATTATTATTATTATTATTATGAAAAAGTCATATATATATTTTAAGCCATGTATTCCCTTGTTCAGGTTCCCTTCCCCATCCTGCCTCTACCAGTCACTCAATCTTCTCTCCATCAGTTTATCTCCTCCCCAGCACGGGCAGGAGGTCCTAAAGTCCCAAGGTGGCTTAGTTCAATATCCACTCCAGGCATATCCACTTTCCTCCCCCCTTCCCCCATCAAGACAGAGTCAGGTGTTCCTTGGGAGGGAAAGGGCTCCAAGGTGCCAGTCCAAGGTGTTTCAGATCCCAAGCTGTTCAGTGGTTGTGGTTTGCAGCTTGGACATGCTTAGCTTTTTTTTGTTTGTTTGTTTAAAATCCACTAATGAGTGAGTACATCCCCTGCTTATCTTTCTGGGTTTGAGATACCTCGCTCATGGGGATATTCTCCAAATCCATCCATTTGACTGCAAATTTTAGGATATCATTTTTTCTCACTGCTGAGTAGTACTCCATTGTGTAGATGTACCACAGTTTGTTAATCCATTCCACAGTTGAGGGGCATCTAGGTTGTTTCTAGGTTCTTGCTATTACAAATAATGCTGCTATGAACATAGTTGAGCTAATGCCTTTGGAGTTCAAATGTGCATCTTTAGGGTATATGCCCAGTAGTAGTATTGCTGGATCTTTGGGGAGATTGATTCCCAGTTTTCTGAGAAATAGCCATACTGCATTCCAGACTGGCTGAACCAGCTTACACTCCCATCAACAATGGGAGTTCCCCTTGCTCCACATCCTCTCTAACATAGGCTGTCATCTGTGTCTTTTATCTTAGCCAATCTGACAGGTGTAAGGTGGTATTTCAAAGTTGTTTTGATTTGCATTTCTCTGATGGCTAAAGATGTTGAGCACTTTTTCAAGTGCTTTTCAGCCATTTGTAATTCTTCTGCTGAGAAGTCCCTTATTAGTTCTGAGCCATATTTTTTGATTGGATTATTCAAGGTTTTAGGCTCTAGTTTCTTGAGTTCTCTATATATTTTAGAGATCAGTTCTCTGTCACTTCTAGGGTTAGTGACAATCTTTTCTCATTCTGTAGGCTGTCATTTTGTTTTATTGACTGTGTCCTTGACTTTACAGATGCTTCTCAGTTTCAGGAGGTCCCACTTATTGCTTGTTGTTCTTAGTGTCTGTGCTACTGGTGTTATATTTAGGAGGTGGTCACCTGTGCCAATGCTTTGGAGGGTATTTCCCACTTTCTTTTCTATCAGGTTCAGTGTGGCTGAGTTTATGTTGAGGTCTTTGATCCACTTGGATTTGAGTTATGTGCAGGGTGATAGGCTTGGATCTATTTGCATTTTTGTACACACTACCATCCAGCTATGCTAACACCATTTGTTAAAGATACTGTCTTTTTTTCCACTGAGTATTTTGGGCCTTTTTGTTAAAGATCAGATATTCATAGGTTTTTGGGTTAATGTCAAGATCTTTAATTCAATTCTATTGATCCACAAGTCTGTTTTTATGGCAGTACCAGGCTGTTTTTATTACTGTAGCTCTATAGTATAACTTGAAGTCAGGGGTGGTGATACCTCCTGAGGTTCTTTTGTTGAGTAAAATTGTTTTGGCAATCCTGTCTTTCCTGTTATTCCAAATGAAATTGAGTATTGTTCTTTCAAGGTCCAAGAAATATTGTGTTGGGATTTTGATGGGCAGTGCATTGAATCTGTAGATTGCCTTTGGTAGAATTGCCATTTTTACTATGTTGATCCCACCTATCCAGGAACATGGGAGAGTTTTCCATTTTCTGATATCCTCTTCAATTTCTTTCTTCAGTGATTTAAAAATTTTGTCAAATAGGTCTGTTACTTCTTTGATTATAGTTACTCCAAGGTATTTAATACTATTTGCAGCTATTATAAAGAGTAATTTTTCCCTTATTTCTTTTTCAGCTCTTCTATCTTTAGTGTATAGAAGGGCTACTGATTTCTTTGAGTTAATCTTGTATCCTGCTACATTGCTGAAGGTGTTTATCAGCTGTAGAAGTTCCCTGGTATAATTTTGTGGAACACTTATGTATACAATCATATCATCTGCAAATAAAGATAGTTTACTTCTTTTTTTCCAATTTGTATCCCTTTAATCTCCTCTCATTCTCTTATTGCTTTAGCTGAAACTTCGAGAACTATATGAATAGATAAGGGGAGAGAGGACATCCTTGTCTAGTTCCTGATTTTAGTGGTATTGCCTTGATTTTTTCTCCATTAAGTTTGATGTTGGCTGTTGGCTTCTTGTAGATCACCTTTATTATATTTAGATATTTTCACTGTATTCCTGATCTCTCCAGGACTTTTATCATAAAGAAGTGTTGGATTTTCTCAAAGGCTTTTTCAGCATTTAAGGATGTGATCATGTGGGTTTTTTCCTTCAGTTTATTTATATGATGGATGGCATTTATGGTTTGCTGTATGTTGAACCATCCTTGCATTTCTGGGATGAAGCCTACTTGACCGTGGTGGACGATACTTTTTATATGTTGTTGTATACAATTTGCCAGAATTTTGTTGAGAATTTTAGCATCAATATTCATGAGGGAAATTGATCTGTAATTCTCCTTCTTTGTTGTGTCTTTGCATTTGGGTGGAAGCTTCTGTAAATATCTATTAAATACATTTGCATCATAACCTCTGTTAGACTCCTTATTTCTCTGTTGAGTCTCTGTCTGGTTGACCTACCCAAGGGTGAAAGTGGAGTATTGAAGTCTCCCACTATTAGGGTGTGAGAGTTGATGTGGGATTTGAGCTTTAGTAGTGTTTCTTTTACATAGATAGGTGCCCTAATATGAGAGGCATAAATATTCAGGATTGAAATCTCATCTTGGTCAATTTTTCCTGAGATGAATATGTAATGTCCATGTTGGTCTCTTTTAATTGATTTTAGTTTGACATCTACTTTGTTTGATATTAGGATGGCAACACTAGCTTGTTTCTTAGGGTCATTTTATTGGAAAATCTTTCCCAACCCTTACTCTGAGCCTGTGTCTGTCTTTAAGGTTGAGGTGTGTTTCTTGTATGCAGCAGAAGGATGGCTTCTGTTTTTGTATATATCATGTTAGTATGTGTCTTTTTATAGATGAATTGAGTCCATTCATATTAAGTGATAATAGTGACCACTGATTGATATTTCATGCTATTTTTGGTGGTGGCTTGTATGTATTTCCCTTCTTTGGGCTTTCCTTCTGTGGGATTATTGATTTTTTGTGGTTTCATGGGTGTATCTGGGATTTTTAGGTTGGAGTTTTCCCTTTAATGCTCTCTGAAGGGCTGGATTTGTAGATAGGTATTGTTTCAGTCTGACTTTGTCATGAAATCTTGTTTACTCCATCTATGGTGATTGATAGTTTTGTTGGGTATAGTAGTATAGGTTGGCAGCCATGCTCTTTTAGTATCTGTATAATTTCTGACCAGGACCTTCTTACTTTCATTGTTTCCATTGAATAGTCAATGTGATTCTGATGGGTCTGCCTTTATAAGTAAGTTGAACTTTTTCTTTTGCAGCTCTTAAAATTTTTTCTTTGTTCTATATGTTTTATGGCTTGATTATTATGTGATGAGTGGACTTTTTGGGGGTCAAATCTATTTGGTGTTCTGTAAACTTCTTGTACCTTTATAGACATTTCCTTCTTTAAGTTGGGAATGTGTCCTTCTATGATTTTATTGAATACATTATCTGTGCCTTGACCTGGTATACTTCTCCTTCTTCTATTCCTATTATGCTCAGGTTAGATCTTTTCATGGTATCCAAGATTTCCTGAACGTTTTGTGTTATGGCTTTTTTGGTTTTCGTGTTTTCTTTGACTGACGTATCTATTTCTGCTATCGAGTCTTCCACTTCAGAGATTCTCTCTTCCGTGTCTTGGATTCTGTTGGTTATGCTTGTATCTGTAGTTCCACCTCTTTTTTTCCAGGATTTGTATTTCTACTTTTGCCTCATTTTGTGCCTTTTTTATTTCTTCTATTTGACTTTTTAGTTCCTGCAATGTTTCTTTCATTTTTTTTGGTTTTCTTTTTCTTGGTTTTCTTTCAAGGATTAGTTCATCTCTTCCAATTTTTTGTTTGTATTTTTTTTCTATTTCTTTAAGGGAATTTTGTATATCCTCTTTGAAGGCTTCAATAATCTTCATAAAGGTGTTTTTGTTGTTGTTTCTTTTTCATTGCTCTGTTCAGGTCTTGTAGTTGTAGAACCACCAGTTTCTTCTGGTGTTGACATGTTGTTCTTTATATTGCTATATGTATTCATGCACTGGTGTCTGCCCATGGCTTCAGTGGTTCACAATTATTCAGCTCCTAGGCAGTTGTGGCTAGAGGGCTTGTGTGTCTCCTGTCTGCTCTGAGCAAGGGGTCTGTTTGATGTCTGACTCTGCTCTGGACAGGGGACTGAGTTTCCAAAGCCCTCAGTCCTTGTCTGATGATGCAGTTCACCCTGGAGATGGTGCCTAGGGCTTGTCTGCTGGGAAGAGTCTGAGATCAGACCTGTGGATGTGAGCCTGATCCCAGAGAGGAATTCTTGGACTGGGGCCCAGGAGCTGGAATCTGCTCACCTCTCCAGCCTGGGTGTTTTAATGAGGCTAATGTAGGTCATTCCAATGTGGGGACTGTACCATTTGTGGCTCTCAATGTCAGCTACTGGCTTAGGAGTGCCTCTGGGGACTGACTTGGGGCTCTAGATGTTTGACTTGACTAGCAGAGAACTTAGAAAGGCTCAGGGGTTTCTGCTCAGGCCTTGGATATAATATCAAGCTTCCTACCTGGGTCTCTGTTGAGTTCTCAGTGACCTGGCCATGCTGTGACCTCAGAGCCATTTAGAACAGGACAGTAACAGACACAGTCCTAGATGGGAAGCATCAGGACAACATAGAAGTTGGGACCAATTGCCAGCTCCTGGGCTAGCCAACCAGAGACTGGCTTCTAGGGAGGAGAGCAACACCCCTCTACAGAATAGGTACAAGGCTTTCCCTAACATGCTTCTTTATTTTTCCAACAGGAAGGGTTCTGTGTCAACCAAGATCACAGAAGCCTTTCCAGTGACTGAATGAAACAGACTCAATTAGGCTGAGAAATAGGGCCAGACAGGCCGATGATTTCTCCTTGAGAGTGAAATAAATGATTTCTGGAAGCTCTCCTATCCTTCCTTTCTCAGCCATGCATAGTTTAGAGTCAGGCATTCATCTGTATCTATAATTAATACTAACTATGCCCTGTCCTTCATTCCAAGATAGAGCTGGCGTTGTTCTGCAGTAAATCACAAGTGACCCAGGCCATGTGGTTTGCTTTCCAGGAATGCTTTGTTCAAGTTCAGGAGGCACACTGTGTCAGAGCACCTCACAGACTTGCTTTCTTTCCCCCAGGGCTGACTTTGAGGACACAGCTACTTACTCAGCAGTAGCCACAAACCCCCACGGCCAAGTGTCTACCAATGCTGCGGTGGTGGTGAGAAGTATGTACCTGCTGTCTGTCTGGGGTAGGGGAAGAAAGCCTGTGTCCTTGCTTGTCTCTTTCTGTGACACAGTCACTCTATTCTCCCCACAGGGTACCGAGGAGATGAGGAACCATTGCATTCTGTCGGACTCCCAATTGGATGTAAGTATTACCTGGGTGTCTTTGTCAGAAAGATGTTTAGTGACATAGCATAGAGGTGAGAAATGCTTTTTTTCAGGGTAAACATCTTTGTTAAACTTACGTTTCTTTCTAGGTTTTGACAGCCAGGGTTATTGTGGGATAATTTTCTCTGCTGGCAAGCTGATGCTTTTAAACACAGGCAAAACTATCACTTGTAGAAACTTGGAGACTTTGTATATCTGAATTGGAAAAAAATGAATACAAATTCTTAGGCAGAATCTGTGATGGTGCTATATTTTGTGGGTGAGGACACTTCATGTCCCTGAAAGTTCTTAGGCCATTTATATGGAGCAGCTACCTGAGGTCTAGATGGGACACAAAGCCAGGGTATGTTGAGAGTGATACATACCACCTCAATGTCCAACAAACCTCCTTCTCATGTGAGATACCCTGTAGCATGTGTCCCCTTGTCCTGCTGTCTGAGTCAACACGCCTCCACTTGCCTTTAAATATCATGCACACAATGGAGAGAAACTATCTATCTCAAGCAGCTCCTTGTCCACAGTGACCTGCGATGACCCTGTCATGAGACATGCATTTCCCTGTGACTCAGCTTGGTTTTTCCCTGCAAGGCCCAAGAGCTTTGTTGACCCAGACCAGGTGAGGAAGGTTACCAGAGATGAAAACCCACTTCCAACATAACATATAGTTTAGGGACAAGGTTTAAGTTTGACCTATACTTCTACCGTAGGAATTGTGCTTTCAGTGTGAGTTTTGGTTTGGTCATGATTCTATTTACACATGAGCCCTAATCATGAAGAATTGACCAAAACATTTCCCAAGGGTAGATCCTTTGGAAACCGCCAAATATATTTTTTGGTGTTTATGCATGAATTTTATTGGCTGGGCCCACACCCATCATTTGGCTGGTATTAAACCATGTAGGAGCATAGGGCAGGCCAAGGTTGATGTAGGGAGGTCTACGGATCTGGAGTCCTATACACATTGAATATTCTCATCTTTGAGTTATTTACCCTACTCCTAGGTTTCTTCATTAAAAAATTTATCTTTCTAAACAGTGACTTAAAATATCTATAGTAGTTACAAAATACTTTCACATCACAATGATAATACATCCTCTTGTATTTATAACATTTTTAAACCATTTTTGCACTTTTGAAATTGGTGTCAAGTTCACATGGCATAGAGTTAGTCCCTCATAGCACACAGTTCAGCCATGCTTCAGCTATTTTTAAAGGTCTGGAGCTATCACGGTGTTGGTAAGAACTTCTGGACATTCAGCCAATCCTCCAAGTCAAAAATCACTATTTCCATTCTGCAGATAGTGTCTGAACTTCCCTATATGCATGTGCTTTAAATCACAGGCAGGTTTTGATTTTGAAATTTTGCTTTTGTTTTTCTAGGCAGAGTTTCTTTGTATAACCCTGGCTGTTCTGGAATTAGCACTGTAGATCAGGGGGGCCTTAAACTCACAGAGATCTGCCTGCCTCTGCTTCCAGAGTGATGGAATTGAAGGTGTGCACCACCATTACATGGCCTGAAATTTTACTTTTTAAGTGTGGTAATCATGTCACTCAGGATGTGGAGGCAAGAAGTTGAAGGCTAGCCTGAGCTACATGAGACCAGGGTTATAGTTGAAGTGATGAAGTGGTTGCCTGGCATGTCAAAGGCCCTGGGTGTGAAACCAGTGCTCCAACAACCAAATAAACAATGCCTGCTGACTTCTTTCTGACGTGCTCCCTCTACTAAGAGCATTTTGAGGTCTATTCTGGTTCCAGTTGACATCACCAGGCCTAGTTAATTTACTTGCTGTGACATGACACATGGAAAACAATGGTTCCACAGCTCATTTTAAAGAGGGAAATGCATAACTCCAGTGGGTATGACTTTCCCAAAGCCACTCTTTGGGCTGCGGTGGGATGTAAATCCTTTGCTGTCAACACAGTAAGGTCCACACTGTGTCCCTATGTGACTATGTCTCTAATGACAAGACAGATAAGATACTTGTCTGACTTGGTGGTCTCCCAAGAAGGTGACTGACATGAGGTCTTTATTTCCCATGGTTCTGGGTTTGCAGGCCTGACATCTCAAGCTGCCAGTGTGTGTTCTGGGGGATGCTGCTTCCTGGCTTATAAGTGGTCCTCCATGGTCCTCCTGGGTGCAAAGCCATATTTCTACCTCCTCTATAAGGGCACTGATGCTGTCATGGGGCCCATCCTCATCATTTTATCAAACCCGAATCACTTCTGAAGGCCCTGCTGCCTTCATACCATAGTGGTTAGCTTCTGCATATGCGTTTGGGGTGATGCAGACTCTCAGGCACCACTTCACCCCAGAGGTCATATACTCTATGACCAGGTGAGGCACCAGCCGACAGCTGGCAGTACTCTGATTGTATTTGCTGAGCTGAGACACAGGCTCACATGCTGGCTGGGTGCTAACATTATCTACCCCACCTCCCGCTACAGTGCCACTTTCATCTGTGATTCCATACACACATTTTGATGTCCAGTTTTTGGAGAAATTTGGAGTCACCTTCAGAAGAGAGGGTGAGACAGTGACACTCAAGTGCACGATGTTGGTGACACCAGATCTGAAGAGAGTGCAACCACGAGCTGAGTGGTATCGTGACGGTGAGTGCTGTGATGAATCAGGCCTGGGGACATTGCTGACATGTTGACCCCTCCACTGCTGTACCTGTGAACCCTTTATGGAGGGGTGGCCTCCATCATTTGTCCCTTACCTCTGCTGGTGTGTTAGTTGCCAACAGTGACCTTGGCAGCCTGACACTGACCTTGAGCATCATCCAGGAGCCTCTTGGAGCTAACCTTGTTCTCTGATGCTGTTTCAGATGTGCTGCTGAAAGAATCGAAGTGGACGAAGATGTTCTTTGGAGAAGGCCAGGCCTCACTGTCCTTCAGCCACCTGAACAAGGATGATGAAGGACTGTACACCTTGAGGATCGTGTCCCGTGGTGGTGTCAGTGACCACAGTGCCTTCTTGTTTGTCAGAGGTGCTTCAGTGGGTGGGGTCTAAGCAGAGGGTAGGAAGAAGCCACATGGAAGGAGGGGACAGGGAAGAGATGCAGGAAAGTAGATGGTGAATCTTGGTTGTTGCAGAGTCTCCTGACCAGAAATAGCTTCTTCCAAACTGTGAGACATATCTGTCACGACTCTGACTCATGAGTAAGCAGAATTAGATGCGTGGCCTCTGTTCTTAACATTCTTAAATTTATAAAGGACTCCCCAGAGTGAGTGTGCTGCATGCTCATCTCTATGGAGGATTCAGTGGGCTCCTTTAGACTGGTGTTATAATGGACACAAGACTAGGACAGTGTATCTTTCATTTTGTTGACTTTAATTAATTCCTGTGTACTATGGTCACAATATGGCAGCAGCAGTTACAGAATGACCTGGGTCTGACTGAATCTTCTGTCCTACATCTAAGCCTGGGCACAGGCTCATCAGGATGCACTCTTTATTACAGGATAAGGAAATGATGTACCAGGCATAGCATCAGGCAATAGCAATGAGAACAAGAATTGTAAGCACTTGACATATACATGTGTGTAGGTGTGCATAGATATGTGTGTTCATGATTGATCTGTACAGACCATCAAAACTTCTCATGACAACTCTGTAAGTTGCTCTGTCTCCTAGCTGGAGACACCAAATCTCAGAGACTTTGGTTATCTTTCTTGTGGAGGAGTCAGGGCTGAGTGGCTGAGTTCTGCTGGAGCCATAGCCTAAGAGTGTTGCCCCTGCAACGCCCAGTATAGTCTGCTAGAGCTATCTTCCTTTCTCAGTGTCTTGCTTCTGCATTCTCTGACCTACCAACCCAGGATGACCTCTGTGGGATCATTCCTGAGCCTGTTGGGGAGATCCCACCTATGGCTGCTGTCCCAGGCCGCCATGCTTTCTGTTTTGCATGGCCAGCCATCTTTAGTTGGTCCATCTGTTCACCCTCCTGCAGCTCCAGGTGTGGGTGGTATGAGAAAGCCACTAGGATGTTAGATTTTTCTCTCTGTGGTAGTTAGAATGGAACTTAATGGAGGGCTGTGCCATTAGAGGATGTTCCCTTAGGAACAAAAATACACATCTGGCTCCTGCACTTCCCACAAGGTCACATAAGCAAGCAAGGCTGTAATTTCAGGCTCTCTCATATAGTTTTGTGGGTTTTATTAGGGTTGGCATTAAAAGATACCTTCCATTCTCTTGTGTGCCTCTGGTGGGGTGTTTTGCACCATAAAAATGCAATGAGTTCAAGCAGATTTGATTTTCTTACTTATGCAGCACTATGGGCAGGAAGAACAGGACACAAACCTAGGGTGTTCAGCGTTCTAATCCCTTCATGGAGGTTATGAATGAAGAGGAAACGCTAGAATTGGTGTCAATAAATCCATGGCCTTTACTACATTAGGGAAGTTTCAACTAGACACCACAGAATGCTCAGATTTCTGTGGACAAACAACCATGGCTCCTGAATAAATGTGGATATTAGATAAGAAAAAAATCAAATTAACATTCTAATCAGCGCTGCTGGTCTTCAGCTATAATTAAGATTGCATTTGCAGGCTGCAAAATGAATGGGGAAACTTTGTCCCAGGCATTTGACCACATTTTTTTAATTTAAAAAATTCTCACATTTTTCTAAAAAATTTAAAATATGAAAGCACCTCAGTTGGTAATTTTCAAGGGTTGTAAAGGTTAGCTTACCACTGTGTTATTAGTAAATTTCAACAACTTGTAAGATTTGACTACATGAAATTAAGTGAAGGTAAATTTTAGTTTTAGATCAATTATAAAAAAGTTTACAAATAAGATTAAATGTTCTAGGTTTTAAAAAATGCATATAGCATTTATATTTCTTGATATTAGCCTGCTGGGTTAATAGATACATTCAAATAATTGGTGATAAAGATCAAACTGATCAGAGAGAATGCGAGTTTGGAGGTGTGTGGGCAGGCTCAACAATGACCCCATCCTATAAGTGATGTGAACACATTTCCCCACAACAGATGCTGACCCATTGGTCACAGGGGCTCCTGGAGCCCCCATGGACCTGCAGTGCCATGATGCCAACAGAGACTATGTTATCGTGACTTGGAAACCACCCAACACTACCACCGAGAGCCCTGTCATCGGCTACTTCATTGATAAGTGAGTGTGTACGTCCTTCTCTTCAGGAGAGAAACACCAGTGATGTAACAAAGGCAGCACATTTGGAAGTACAATGTTGCCATATGCTAACAGTGCCATTCAGGAAAGTGGTCATACCACTATTTGGCCATCCAATGCCGCTGAAAAAGTAATTGGCAAATGATAGTAATAGGTTGAGACCTGGGAGACCCCACTGGGGCTTGTTGGCCAGTAACAAACCCAGCCCTTCATCTATAGGATAATTAGAGGAAGTGAGGTGGTATTTTCTCACATGAATGTTCAACTCTACAACCTGAAGAGCCAGAAGACTAACTTTCAGACCTTGCTTTTTTCTGCTGGAGATTTAACATAAACATTTATACTTAAATTCCTCAGCCTATGAAAAACAGACGCTAATCTTGCCTGCATTTCCAGGTTTCTTCAAAAGTCTTCCAAAGGGTTCTGGAAACTGGTATCTTACTGTTCAGTAGCCTAAGCAGGATCCTAGTAAGGCGTCAATAAGGTACAGTAGAGAAGAGACAGAGATCCTCCTCCAGACTTTATCTCACGAGCTGAGGGACCAGCCTGTGGCCATGTCACTCAAGGTGTCAAAACAATTGCCAACAATGTGGCTTCTCTAGTTCAACAAAGAGTTTTTTGTTTTATCTTATATTTTATTATTATCACTTAGAAGCCTGTTTTTTAAAAAAGACAAAAGAGAGTATATCTGGATAAGAGGGGTAGGTAGAGAGGAACTGGGAGGGGGGAAAAAAACTAAAAAAAATATTGCCAACAATGAGTTTAAAATAAGTTTTTAGGCAGATTTGACTTAAGCATATTTGATGGCCAGAACTATCTTAAGCTATAAAGTAGGAAGACTGAACTTACCTATGTATTCATGTAAATGCATGTATGTGGCTATTTCCCTGTCATCTATCTTTCCCTTATCTTCATTTATCTATCTATCTATCTATCTATCTATCTATCTATCTATCTATCTACTTATCTATCTATCTACCTACCTATCTATCTATCTATCTACCTACCTACCTTCTATCTACCTACCTACCTATCTATCTATTTACCTACCTACCTTCTATCTATCTACCTATCTACCATCTATCTACCTACCTACCTACCTTCTATCTATTTACTTACCTACCTTTTGTCTATCTACCTACCTACCTTCGTATCTATAGCTTCATCTATCTACCTACCTACCTTCTATCTATCTATCTATCTATCTATCTATCTATCATCTATCACTTCATCCATCTATCTAGCTATTATCTCTATCTTTCAGTTTATCTATTCATCTATCTATCCACCCTTTATGTACCTATATAGAGGAAGCTATAGAATTTACTAAATATTCTTAAGGTTTATTGTATTATTATTAATAGATGTCAATATTTCAACAATATAAATTTTTATCCAAACGGCATGCTCCTCTGTGATGATTGCTCCATGAGAATATACCTCTGAGTATTCACTAGATTACCACATATGCTTTCTTTCCTTTACATTTCTTTTTCATTTGAAGATGTGAGGTGGGAACTAACAACTGGGTCCAGTGCAATGATGCACCAGTAAAGATCTGCAAGTATCCTGTCACAGGACTTTTTGAAGGAAGGTCATATGTGTTCCGTGTGAGGGCTGTCAATAATGCTGGCATCAGCAGGCCTTCCCGGGTCTCTGATGCTGTGGCTGCCCTTGACCCTGTTGACCTCAAAAGGTTACAAGGTATGCTCATTTAAGTCCCAGTCGTAACTGGGAACCTGTGGGCCACATGCATGTACTTAGTTCTTTCTCTGTTACCTACTGCATGTAAGCATGACATCCCATGATGTGTGGCAGGAGATGTTTCCTCATTTTCAACATCTCCATCAATATTGTCTTTAGGCTTGGAGGTGATTGACATGCCTTGGAGGTCAATCACCTTTAGGAATAGAGGCTGATGCCTGTGCTTCACAACAATGCTTCTTGTCTTCACCGAGGAGTGCACTGGAATCTAGAATGCCCAGAGTCACATGTCCTCCATCTGTTAATGGTACAGCTTCCCTATATGATGGGGCTTAGGTCTTGACACCAAGCCACTCTGTGCCTGAGTTTTAAATTCTACAGAGCATATTCCTTCATGGGCTTGGATCTTTTATTATGGTTCACAGGAGTCACTATTTTTACCTTATTATGAGTCTTCTACATTTGCCTTACAAAGACCCTCTACAAAGAGCTGATTGTGCTGAGAATGACCAGGAACACTTCCAAAATAACAGAGGTCATGACCTCCATAACTTTTTGTTGCCTAAATGCTGATTCAGCTCATAATTTAAACCCAAATTAGGGAAAACTGCTTCCTTTAGGGAACACTTGGATGTTAAAGTCACTGTCAATTTTCTCTGCAGCAATTCATTTGGAAGGAGAGAAAGAAATTGTCATCTATCAGGATGACCTTGAAGGTAAGGATTTTTTTCAGCTCTGTGGGCTCCAGGGCTCCAGTTAGAGATGAGAGAAGCTGAGGGCAGAGGGGACAATGGTCAGGTTGTGCTATGCCTGGGAATTACTCTTCTAGTAGGGCCCAAATGATCTTCTAGGGATTTCTGCTGGAGATTTGATTCTTAGCTGATGTTGGGTCCTACCTTTCCTTTCTTCCTTCCTTTCTTATTTATGTTGTGACTATGTCGCATTAACATGTATCCCTAGACAGCTGGAAAGAGGGACTGAGGAAACGTATATCACACCATGAATCAGACATCCTGAGATTGTAGTTGGACTTATGCCCAGATCACAGTACAGCGGACAGAAACTTAGAAAGTAACATTCCAGGGGTAGGATGGCTAGTGGATAGAGGTGCTTCCTAGAGAAGCCTGGTGACCTGAGTCTGATGCCTGGAACCCATAAAGGAAGGAGAAGACTAGCTCCTGAAAGTTGTTCTCTGTCTGTCTGTCTGTCTGTCTGTCTGTCTGTCTGTCTGTCTGTCTGTCTCTCTCTCTCTCTCTCTCTCTCTCTCTCTCTCTCTCTCTCTCTCTCACACACACACACACACACTTTCCTTCTCCTGTTCCTCATCCTCTTCTTCTTCTAAGAAAGTCTGAAAATCCTTTTGAAGCCACCAAAGAAGAAAGGATGCTACTTGACTCTTCTTCAAAATCACAGAAGGTTTTTCCTGGAGCAGTTGGCATCTAGGGTTGACTTTTAGGTCAATCCTAAAAGTCAGTACAGTCTCCATGGGAGAAGCCTCACATTGTGCCTTCTACCCTGCGAAGGCTATTGGGTCCCTGAGGGAGTGGCCACAGAGAAAGTAAAGTCCTCGGAAAGCACTTGGGGGTTCCACAGAGGTGACCTGGGGTGGCAGTACTGGTCTTTGTCAAACATTTATCTCCAGAAGACCTCCAAAGCCATGAGAGACACCTGATTAATGCTCAGTAGAGGAAACTGGCCCTGGCAATATGGCTTACAATCCTCTGTAACTGTCTGGTTCCTCAGTCTAGCACTGTGTCAAGTGCAGGATCTATTGAAATATAGATCACTGAATGACTGAGAAATGGCTCTGAGATATACTGGAGAAGATAGTCTTGCTGTGAGCAGGCCAGTATAAAGGAGAGGTTTGGCATGCTGGGGATAAAGCATTCTATTTCACTCTCATGGGATGTAGGATTAGTGGAGAAATGTTGTGCTCTCCCAATGTGGATGATGGAATTCACACCCCATAACAAAGGCCACGGTGAGAAGGTGCAGCTTGCTTTATAAATGTGTCTGTAATGAAACCTGTGGTACTGTGAAGCAGCAGAGCCTAATAAAACTCCCAAAGACAGGGACCTTCCAACTATGCCTTTTTAGCTAGGGGAGCCACCTTTTAGTGTATAGGCATAGATGCATTTGGGAAGCATGTTGAGTAAAGAATCATGTTGCATAAAGAAAAATGTCAAGTCAAGGAGTGACTTTCACAGTATCAACAGGAGTGATACAGTGAGATGCTGCCTTCAAGCACAGTGGCTCAGATTTCCAGAGGAAGAAGTTGAGAGCATTCAGCAAGTCCCGTCCCCCATCCTGTACCTCCTTTCCAGCTGCTTCTACCCTTCCTGTGGTTGCTACATTCTTGCCTGTGTCAGTGTCTTAAGACTAGTATCTATATGACTAGCCTTGGAAGGTGTAGGATGGGACCCTGAGGCAGAGGACTGGCAACCTTGGTATTCAGCCTCCTGGGATATTGACCCTGGTGTGAGGCTTTGCTTGCATAGAATAGCAATGCCTATGGTCTGCACCAAGTTGAGTGTGAATGAAGGTTCTGGTGTAGCGGAAAAGGACTTGGAGAATCAGTTTGTATTCTAGCTTTATGATACTATTGCTATCATAGCAATATTCTGTTGCTATCACCCTAACTAAAAGCAACTTGGGGAGAGAAAGGTTTATTTCATCTTATACTTCTGAGTTCCAGTCTACCACTGAGGGTAGACAGGATAGGAACGGGAGTAGAAACTGTAGAAGAGCTCATGGCTTTTTGGCTCATGGTTTGATAGCTTTTTCATAGAGCCCAGGACTACTGGGGTCCTTCTGCATCAATTAGCAATCAAGATAATGCCCTGTAGACATGCCTACAGGCCAACTTGATAGAGGTAGTTCTTTATCCAAGGTTGACATTTGCCAACCTCTTCTCAGGTGACTTAGGCTATGTCAAGGGGACACTGAGACCTAACAAGGACAGCCTGTTTGCTTTGGTCATTTAAACATAAATACTCGTCTTAACTACTCTTTAAAGAGATTTTATAGTGTTTTGTAAGCAAATTGTGTCTGAGTTCAAACATTTGCTATTAGCAAGCTCCTTTGTCTGTACTGTTTCATATAATCAGACTCTTCTTCCTTTCCCTCTCCTTCTCCCCGGCCCCCACAGTGCTGACGAATCAAGCCGGTGTTTTGCACATGCTCATCATGACTCTAACACTAAACCTCTCTGCTTCCTCAGCTCTAATTTTGTTTAAATTCAAATATTCCTTTATACATTGTTTTAATGAAATGAAAACATTACTTTTGTTTTGACCAAGAACAGCATCTCAGAATTTTAGTCTTTGTGTGTCTTTCTCTTTTCATCCCATCTCAGTTGGTTAGGCCCTTCCTTTAGACAGACATTCCATGTGTGTCAATGCTCCTTCCTTAATGTAATCTACCTTTTCCAATATTTACTGACTTAGCACAATGAAAAAGGATGGTCCATTCTTGGAGAGGCTTAGATATGTTCCTGGATAATATACTAAGATTGTTTTTATTTATGTATTTTAAAACTTTATTGCTATTTGAGCCTCTCTCCTCTCTTCCTCCCCACCTCTATGTTCTAATTAGCTTTCACTGTGAACTTGACACAGCCCAGAGTCACCTGAGAAGGGAGTCTCAACTGAGGTATTTCCCAGATAAGATTGGCCTGTAGACACGTCTGTGGGGGATTGTCTTGCTTGTTAATTGATGTAGGAGGGACCAGTGCATTGTGGGCAGCACCAGTCTGTATATGGGTGATTCTGGGGAATATAAGAAAGCTAGTTAGCTAAGCATGAGCTCCAGGGAGCCAGCAAGTAGCGTTCTTCCATGGTTTTGCTTCAGGTTCTTGCTTGAGTTCTCGTCCTGACTTCTTACAGTGATGGGCTGTAAACTATGAGCTGAACAAACACATCACTTCTGTAGTTGCTCTGTTCAGAGTGTTTTATCATAGGAACAGAAATGAAATTAGAGCCTATGGGTCCTAGGAATTGAGCTCAGGTCACCAGGCTTGTGCAGCAAATACTTTTAGCTACTCAGTGATCCTGCTACCCTGCGAGATTGGTTTCATTCTACTTATTCCACATCCAGGACCCTGTGATCTGTCTTGGACCAGGGGGCTTGTAGTCTGTATATTCAGTTGACCACCTATTCTGGAAAGTGTGTCCCTTGGCTTTGGTTTTTTTATTTTCTTGACTTTGGGCCCTTTGAGAGTTCAACAAATTTCAAATCAACCACAGGTTGTGGCAACTTAAGGAAACTTTTTCTGGGATGATGGTGGTTTCCTTGCATTGAGAGAGAGAGAGCGAACAAAGTCCAGGATTGGGACCCAGACACCCCAAGCTTAAAACACAGCTCAACCTCTCAATGGCTGTGACATTGGATGTGGTATGGACTCCTATTATGCATTCTACATTGAAATTGAGTAGTGTTATTTTTCCAAGCGAAAAAAGATGAATGTGGAAACATTTTATATAATAAGAAAATAAAAATAACACACACATATATATAGTTATAGATGCTTAATTTTTGTTATCAAAACAATTTGAGTTTGAGAAATGTTTCTGTACATAAGAGTATATAGCACAGTTATACATGTACCCATCTCCCGAGCTTCATCCAGTGTAACCATGGCTTACTGAGTCAAGACCCGAGAGAATTGGTAGGAAGTGAACCGAGGTTAAGGATACTAACCAGCTGCACCCAGCTCGACAGCAGAAGGTACAGGGAGAAGTATTTGATAATTTTCTTTCATGTTTGTCTCTACAGACATCTTGCCTCACCCTAATTGTGTTTTTGTGAATCTCATCAATTCCTTCTTGGCTCCTAGGCCATTCCCAGCCTGGTGTCCTATGTCTGAAGTTAGGGTCTCCACAGAACTGCTGCTTGCTTCCCCTAAGGTGGTGCAGAAAATATTAATGACTCAAGAATTTCATCCTCACTGGGGGTTCTCTGTTTGCAAAGGCTCGATATTTTTTTCATTTTTAAAAATTTATTTTAAAAGGTTTTTCTCCCCCATATATGCCACTGCTCCCCCTTTCTTCCCTCCCCCATCCCCTCCTCCCTCCCCTCCTCCCTGTCCTCCCCCTACTCCATCCCCCCATCCATTCTCCAGGGAGGACAAGGAATCCCAAGGTGGGTCAGTTCAGTCTGGCATCTCCAGTTGAGGTAGTTCCTAGTCCCTCCCCCCAGTGTCGAGGCTGGATTAGGTGTTCCTCTGTAGAGAACAGACTCCAAGATAAGGCTGGATTTTTACTTCTTGTCTTGGTAGCCAATAAAGTGTTTGTTAGCTCACTTTCTCTAGTGTAGAGGTTGTACATGCCAAACTACACAGATAGGTCTCAGCTCTGCAGTGTGACATTTGGTTTGTAGCGCCCTGCTGCTCCAGAGCGGTGGGAACAGTATGATATGTCTCCTAGTCTGCTCCACCCACAGTGATTTTGTTCTGGGAATTTGGCAGAATTTTCGGTCTTTCCCTGGTGTCCTTGCTTGTGCCCTTTTGGGTGTTATACACGTGTAAAGGTTGAGAACAGCTAGTGGGGACCTGGGGTGCACCCCATTCCCTCAGTCACCTCTGTTTTCCCACTTTCCTGGAGACGTTCTGACTCCACAGTGAAATTTAACCCACTGAGCGGCATGATTCCAGACCAGGCTGAACCCTCCAGAGCGCACTGTGCTCTGGGAAGGGACTGTCACAGTGAAATCTAATCTTGTTTGTGCTGTTTCCATGTGGCTGCTCAGTTTGCTGCCTGGAGCTAAATCCCAAGGGAGCAACTAGATATAAGGCCGGGAGATGTCCTGGGGATTGCTCAAACCATCTTAATCATGTGCTAATCTAACAGAAAGTCCTAATATTTTATATAACAATTAAAGAGACCTGTGAAATTCTCTCATAAATGTGAACACAAATATCTACCACAAATATATTTAAACAATGTAGGTAGATGAGAGGGGAACTAGGTATGCCAAATGCTTTTGATCATAAATATCCCTTCACAGTTATTTGCAAAGAGCTTATCACCATCTCTCCTGAAAGTTCAGATAAACAGACACAGATTATGATTCTTGCAAATGTTTATGGGTCTTTGGAGGTAGGAAAGAGCAGTGTGCCTTAGGAGTTCATGTACGACTTCAGTTCAGAGTGTGGAGACATCAGCAAGGTGTACAGTGCAGGGTTCCTGCAGTGCTGTCTTCACAGATCCTAGCAGGAGGCAACCCTGATCTGGTTGATTCCTTCTGGATTCTGATTTCTCTGTCCTGTAGAAACTTTGAAAGACTTTTGGATGTGACTGTTAGGAACTGTTTTGTTTGTTTGTTTGTTTGTTTTTAAATCAGAAATAGAATGGAGTGATCTTTAATGGGGTGTTTTTGCTTTGATTTTGGATAAAAAAAAAAAAAAAGCCTGGGATCTATTTGCCTTCTCTGAGGAGCAATGGCCAACTATAGCAGGGTAGTCTTTCAAACAATTTTTATTTTATATGTATGATTATTTTTGCCTGCATGAATGTCTGTGTACCATGCACATGAGTGGTGCACTCAGAGGCCAGAGGAGGGTCCCCTGAAACTGGAGTTATCGCCACCATGTGAGTGCTAGGAATTGAACCCAGGTCCTATGGAAGAACAGCCATTGCTTTTCATTGCCGAGCCGTAACCCCAGCTCACCAGGGCAGTCTTTTGAATCCTGAGTTATGCTGGGGAATGGCTGAGTGTCACAACACAGCATTTACTCAGTTCATTTTTCCTGTAGGTGACATCCAGATTCCAGGCCCTCCCACCAATGTCCAGGCCTCAGAGGTCAGCAGGAACTATGTGGTCCTCAGCTGGGATCCTCCTTCTCCCCGGGGCAAGGAGCCCTTGATGTACTTCATCGAGAAGGTATTCAGGCCAAGCTTCCAAGAAGGCCGCCCTGAGGCAGCCACCCCATTTTCTGTGCTTCACTTAGGGGTTGTGAGCCCAGTGGTCCCCACAGAGGCTGGCCACTGTTATATGAGGAGGTTAAGTGGTGGAGGGCAGAGAAGAGACCTGGGGGCTGGTCCCTCACAGGGACCATACTGGAAGTTTATGGGATAATTTGAGCTTCGTCATCTGTGGAACAGAGCTGTTGTTCAACTGTTTGGTTCTTATGTCCCCATGTTAGGGAGGGGTATACATATCTGTACCTGTCTTCCAGTTTCTCCCAAGGACTGCTGCCTTCCTGAGAAGTGGATCTATCAATGCTCAGTGTTTGCCTGCAAGCCATGCAGCCACTGGATGGCGATCTTGTAGAGGGAACCATGTGTTTGAACAGCTTCAGGCTTCATTACTTGGATATGAGTAAAGATATACACAGTTTATGTCACAGCCTAGTATAACACACACGCATGTGCACACACACACAGACACACACATACACAGACACATGCATACACACATAGAACCATATTTGACAAATTATATTTTTATATTTTATAAGATACATCATTATACCTTGGGTATTTTCTCCTTCTTAGTTTTTATGGACATTGAGTTTAACAAAATGATACAATTTCCCAAAGGTCTTTCCTCAATGAGCTAAGTAGTTCCATGGTTTAGATATGTGTCCTCACCATTGTGTGACCTTGGAAAATGTAGATCATGTCATATTTTCACTCTAAGCAGCTGCAGAATGGTAAAATTTCTAACTGGACTGTGACTCAGTAAGTGGTGGTGGAATCTCCTAAATACTCCCCTAAAGTCCATCTTCACAAGACTCTGACCTCCTGTCCTGTTCCTCCCGCAGTCCGCCGTTGGGAGTGGCAGCTGGCAGCGGGTGAATGCCCAGACAGCAGTAAGATCTCCCCGGTATGCTGTCTTTGATTTGGCTGAGGGGAAGTCCTACGTTTTCCGGGTTCTGTCAGCCAATAAACATGGCCTGAGTGACCCATCAGAGATCACACCACCCATTCAGGCTCAGGACATGATTGGTAAGTTATGGTACACAA
The DNA here is from genome assembly GCA_004025045.1 of Sigmodon hispidus. Taxonomy (NCBI): domain Eukaryota; kingdom Metazoa; phylum Chordata; class Mammalia; order Rodentia; family Cricetidae; genus Sigmodon; species Sigmodon hispidus. The sequence continues at coordinate 36,414 of PVIH01006276.1, read as the reverse complement.
GCAGAATCCATGCCAGACTGAAAATAAGGTATCTCTGGTACCACTTCAGGGAGACTAGGAAGGTGCTGGAGCACCCAGTGCTTGGCTTTGCACATTGGTGTTGAGTCTATTTACAAGTGAAGAAGGGCTGTCCCCATATTATGGCCAACACTCAGCATTTCCCCAAAGGTCTATCTTCTTTTCATAAAACTGACAAGTGGTTTGTTAGTTTATTTGAGACAAGGCCTCGTTATGTAGCTCGGTCTGCCCTCAGACTCATAGCAATTATTCTTCTCAGTTCCTTGAGTGTTGTGATTATAAGCATATGCTGTACCCAGTAATGCATAGATTAAAATGTATGCTTAGGCCATGGTCACTTAGGGATCTCAACCCCAACCCTAAACACAGGTGGTGTTTTTTTGTTTTTTGTTTTTTTTTTTTTTCTCATCTGACTTGAAGATCCTGCTCAGAAAAATGTCAAATGCAGCTCATAGAAATTTGCAATTGCATTCCACCCCAAAGTGTAGCCCTCTCAGGAGCCCCCCTGAGCCCTAGCAGGCTTTGTATAGGATGTGCCTAGTGTTAGGTATTGCCATTCTGAACATGAGGGAATCTTTTCTTCTTGGTACTATGTTAAAAGCTATAGATGACAGTGAGCTGGTTTTGGGGATGGAGACCTAGGCTACCTTCAGATCCTCTTTGGGTGTGGGCCTGTTTCTACTGTCACCCAGGCTCTTAGAAATCAAACCCAGGACCAACCACACCTGTAGCCTCTGAGGAGAGGTCCTGGCCTTTTCCTTCACTTATTGACATATGCACAGACTGACAATAATCAATGAACTCTGGGCATGTTTCTAAGGAGGCTGTGGAGTGCTGGAGGATCTTTGACTATAGCCTACTGGGGAACGGCAGAAGATGTGATGGTCAAACTGTGATCTAATTAATTGTTCTAATAGATCCTCCAAGACAGGATATCAGTGTGTGTTATTTCAAACATGGCTGTCAAGCAAAGCCTTCATGCCCTAGAACCTCTAACAGCCCCATGAAAATTAAAGATTTCACAGTGGTAATTCTTCTCCTGTCAGTCATGTCACCCAGGAAGAGGCCTAATCCCACAGCTCCACTCAGAACTTACCCTCATGCAGAGTATTAAATGTGGTTTTTACTCCTTGGGGACAAGGTGTCTCTCTGGAATGGCCCATTCTCTGATCTCATCTTCTACCTTTCTGTGTCCCCTTAGTGGTCCCATCTGCTCCTGGCCGGGTGCTTGCCTCTAGGAATACAAAAACATCTGTTGTGGTGCAGTGGGACAGGCCAAAGCATGAAGAGGACCTGCTAGGCTACTATGTAGACTGCTGTGTAGCAGGAACAAACCTGTGGGAGCCATGCAACCACAAACCCATTGGATATAACAGGTACACAACCCCCCCATCACATAGAAACCAACCCACTGTCACAGAGGCAGGGCAGTGGACATGGTGTAGCTTCCAGAGCTGGAGAGACCACAGTAGAATGCCAGTCAGTGTCTCCCCTTTAGACATGATTCTTTTGTTTCGTCACATGCTGGGGTGTGATATTCTAAAGTGCTGACTTGAGATAGGCAGGTCACATCACTGAGATAACTGGTCTGTTGGTTAAAAATAACTTTTTCAATTATTTTGATCATATACGTGCATGGCTTGCAATGCAATAATCAAGCATATGTACGCAATAACTATCATTGACATTTCCTTAATATTTAAAATTCAATTTCTGTGGCGGTCAGAGTAACATCTCAGTACTCACTACGGAGCAGGGTAATAAACCCCACTCTGCTCGCAGAAGGGTAGCTTTGTTCTTCAGCGTCCCCCCGCAACAAGATTAGGACAGGGACTAAGCATTCCCTGGCTGGGCAGTGCCCCCAAGACTTGTGTCTTTTGCAATGGGAAGCTGAAATTTTTACTTTTGAAACTTCCCTACTTCTGCTCTCTGCCTGGGACACATGGATTGTTTGACTTGCATTTTCTGCATCATGTATTTCACAGGAAGGTGGAGTCTGTGTCACAATGGCTGCCATGGGAGATCTCAGTGGCAGCTCTTCCATATTCTCTTAAAAATAATTCTTTTTTAAAAAAGACATATAGTAAAAACCCAGGGGTATAAAACAATATCAGCTACATGGTCTATCAGTCTACTGCCACCATTGGGAGAAAGATCCATGAGAGAAAGAGACCTGGAGTGTTTTCTAAGGGTTAGATTTGCAGGATGTTGATAAATTATATTGATTATAGATTCATAACAACTGCTTATATTTCCTGAATACTTGCTGTGTGAAAGGCAGGTGGGCCATGTTACTTCTGGATTGTTCTCCATTGGATGCTCAGTTTTGTGAGGACTGAGCATTTCTGTTCTCCAGGAAGGAAAGTTGAGCCTTGTAGGGGTTAAGAAAAATGACAAGGGACATATAGTCTGGTAGACGTCAAAGCCAATGCTCCAGCCTGTTCTGTGTGAATCAAAGGTCTTAGTCTCTACCCACTGCTCTGCATTTATTTCCCATACACAAACCTCTTGAATGTGAGGAATCAAATGCTGTAATAGAGTCTCACTCCTGCTAAAAAACTGAAGGCAGAGTCTCAGACTTTGACACTAAATGCAGTATAATCAATATCTCAGACTTGGACACTAAATGCAGTATAATTGGTACTGTTGGCTTGATCCCCCTCCCAAACATTGAATTAATTCATGACACTGAAAATGAGGATGGTGTATGTGGTTTACAGGAAAAAGTAAAATTGGGTTTAGATCAAGTGGGAATTTTTATGAAGGACCCCAGTGACTTCCTTGCTGTAGGAAGCAGCAAGCTGCTGTGTGACTCTTGATCTTGTTCCTCAGGTTTGTGGTACATGGCTTAACCACCGGCGAGCAGTACATATTCCGGGTTAAGGCTGTCAATGCTGTGGGGACCAGTGAGAACTCCCAGGAGTCAGAGGTCATCAAGGTCCAGGCAGCCCTCAGTAAGTAGCTCTCGTTCTCTTGTGTCTCAGTTTAGGGCTGTGTGTGTGTGTGAGAACAAGTACTCTCCACACTACCTAGATCATGGAGGGACAAAGTGGTAGGGGCAGGGTTTGTTACAGAGTCCACACCTCCTCCCAGTGGGCTGTTTGTACTGTGAGGAGAAATGGTAGTAGGCCAACACCATGCCAATTAAATATGGAAGGCATTACATCAACTCCATTCTAATATGAGGATATTCACTGTCTGCTATGACAGTCTCTGAAACATGCACATTCAAGGAGAAAGCATGTGTGACTTTAAAATCACTTCCTGGTCCTACTCATGAATATTTAAAATGCTTATTATTTTAATCAAGCAGGACAAATCAAATCCATTTTTTCTGCACACATCTGTGGTGTGGTGGTGGGGGGACATGTGTATGTGTGAGTGACTGAGTGCCTGTGCCCCTGTGAGTAGGTGAGTGTGGAGGCCTGAAGGGCCTTCCTGGATCACACTCCATTTTATTTCCTGGGGCAGGGTTTCTTCCCTGAAGTAGCAGTTTGAGGACATGGCTGTAATGCCCTAAGTTCCATCACCCAAAGAGACAACTGGAGACAGAGATGTCCTAAATGCAACAGCAAGGTTTATTGTCAGTGCCATACAAGCCAGGCAGGGAGCTTGTTCCCCGCACTTGCACCCACACAGGTGTGTTGCAAGGAAGAGCTGAGCACCCCAAGTTATACAAGTTTTTTATAGGCAAAAACCACGGGGGTCAAGGGTGCAGATGTGCTGTGGATTAGCTCAGCTCAGGGGCTTTTTACAGTTTAGCATTTCTGGACCCCACCTGGATGGTGTGGCCAATGATTTTTACTGCCTTAGGGGTGGATCATCCAGGTGTCCTTAGATAGCACTTAGCTCATTCTTTCTTGGAACTGGGCAAGCCCCTGCCAGGAATGTGAAAGTGAACTCTATTTTACCTCTGTGGTTACTAGAATACAAAATAGGGTTTCTTGAGCTAAGTTTACTCTCTTCAAAGGCTAGTTTAGCTTCTGACTTTTGAGTTGAGTAGGGGCAAGACCTTTTTGCTGTCCCTGGACAAGTTTATCTCTCATGTTCAATGTCTTAGACTTGTTATAGCCTTCTGTTGAGGTCACTCTGTTGCTGAACATTTACAGGAGGAACACTTTAAAATACCAATGTCACATCTGCACATTTCCATTATAGTATTATCTTTTCATTGAGCTTCAATAAATTTACCATCATTTTCAGAAGCTAGGCTTCCTTTCCTGGCAATACTATTCCTGAGATTCCCCCCTCCTCCCCTTTTTTTTGAGTCCGAGTCTCTCTATGTAGCCCTGGCTGGAACTTATTATGTAGGTCAGACTAGCTTTGAACTCCCAGAAATCTACCTACCTCAGCTTCCCACATGCTGGGATTAGAGGTGTGTATCAGCTCTCTCAGCTCTGGGACATCTGAGGACAATCTGAGGACTCTGGTATCCAGGTGAACACAGGAGCAGAAAACATTTGGTTCTGATTCGAATCTCTACTCTTCCCGGAAGACTTATTTTCACCCTTACTTACCTTTTACCCAATTCCTAAGGCAAGAAGCTTGTGTTTGCTCCCAGTGGGAATTATTGACTTCTGACCTACCACCCTTCAGTCATGGAAGATGAAGCAGTCTTCAGTCAGAGGAAAGCTGGGGCCACACTCATAAACTTGTTGGGGAAGGTGGTGTCCAAACAGGGAAACATGAGCTATGTACCTATATTAGTCTGGCTTTCATACCTAATGGGGAAGTTAAAACACATGCAACGGGTAGTGCTGCCCCCTTCTGGCCACATGGTGACTGTTCATCACATAAGCAGACTGGAAAGCTGCATTTGTTCACCTTCAGGAGTGTGAGGGGACCTGTTGTGTTCTTGCCTGGGCTAGGTTTAAACAGGTTCTAGTCTCATTATCAAGATGATTGAAACTGCATTTAGAAAGAGCAGTAGATACAGATGAAAGTGGTACTTTTAAACTCACCTCCTTTAAAGGAAGATGTGTAATGAGCCATAGTGTTTGTGTGCCTGTTTCTCTCTGTGATCCCAAAGCTGACTGCTTGGCAGGATGAGGATCATAGAGCCCTAGTGACCGTCATCCTTCTGTGTTCTTACAGCTGTCCCCTCTCATCCATATGGGATTACCCTTCTCAACTGTGATGGCCACTCCATGACCCTGGGCTGGAAAGTCCCTAAATTTAGTGGTGGCTCCGCCATTCTAGGCTACTACTTGGACAAGCGGGAAGTACACCATAAGAACTGGCATGAAGTCAACTCTTCACCTGTCAAAGAGAGGATTTTAACGGTTGGTTTTTGTCTGTCTTTTGCTTTTTTCTAGGTGATGACCTTTGGGTGGATTCCTTCATTCCGAGTTTCAGAGTTCAGTTGGCTTTTGAGTTCTTTGATCCTGAAATAGAAGTAGTTTAAGAATCTTACAATTAGAAAGGTTTTGGTTATAGATGGATCTTAGGATGCTAAAAAGCAATAAAGAAGCCATGTCAGGAATTGAGCAGACTTCATAGTTAATGAACAATTGGCAGGGATGGTGTGTTCCATTTTAGGACCCCATTTTAGCTCTGTGGCAGTGGGGGAGGGGGAGGGGGATAAAGGGGTGGAGGGAGGGAACAGAGGAAGTGTTGGGGGACTAGAGCAAGTGCTAATGGGAAAACAATGACTGCTCTTTGCTTAGAGTTTTTATTGCTGTGAGGAGACACCATGACCATGGCAACTCTTATAAAGGAAACATTTAACTGTGATGGCCCACTTACAGTTTCAGAGGTTTAGTCCATTATCATCATCACAGCAGGAAGCAAGGCAGCATGCAGGCAGACATAACTGAGAGTTCTTACATCTTGACTCACACGCAACAGGAAGTAGTCTGAGACACTGGGTTTGACGTGAGCATATATAAGACTTCAAAGCCGATCTCCACAATGACACACTTCCTCCAACAAGACCATACATACCTGCTCCAACAAAGCCATACCTCATAATAGTGCCTCTCTCTTTGCCAGATATTTTTTTTCAAATCACTGCATCATCCTTTCCTAGAATTCCCAGTGTGTGTCATACCCAGATGCAGAAGGAGTGACAGACAGATTTGGAGTCAAACCCTTGATTTTGATTTTAACTGTTGAAGCTTTTGACTTCTCATTTGAGCAGTGATGAATAAATTCACCTCAACACCAACACATAAAAACTGATCATAACAGATACATTGGAAAAGTGAGAATTTGGGACAAGTTCTTAGCCTAATGTCTATCATATATAAAACTATTTTATGATATATTTTATAATATAATTTTGTAACATTTAAATTATATTTACAACACTAACATGTTATGATGTGTGTGGCTTAAACTCAAATTTGGTGTGGCATTATTGATCCTTTCCAAGTTCACCCACAGCATCCAGTGGGTCTTTATTGAGCCTGTACCCTTGGCAGAACTACTGGCTTACTCTCTGGGTGAGATGGCTCTGGAATAAAGCAATTAAACCACCAAGATCTGGCTTGGGAAATCAGCATCCTGACCTGGGTACGGCTTTCATCCTATCAAGCTGCTGGGTCAAAGTCTTCCTTTAGGGTCTTGCCCATGACTGACAGAGACCCTAGTTCTGTGTAGACTGAAGACTGTAGCAACTTGAAAAACCATGAAACTCGGCAAGCACTTGTTCTGAGGGAGAATATTTTTTGTGGTGACTAAGGCTGAAAGTTAACTCAGCATTACTTATCCAGGCTGGGGTTCCCACCATCCCAAGTTGTGGGTTTGCAGAGACAGAGCTGGGCTTGGAGCTACCTCCCCAGCTCCTGATTGCTCTTTATGAACATTGCTTTTTCTCTCAGCTCAACTCTTTACCTGCCCAGAGGTTGCCACATATCAGTCTGGTAGACACCATCACAGACTTGATGTCCTGTCTGCCACATGCGAGGTGCAGAAACGGCCCATTTGAATGACTTAGTCTAATTTTCCAGCACATTCCACTTACATTTCTCTTTGCAAACTCATCAGGAGTCCTCCTTTTTGCCTGTGCATTCTAATGCAGCTTTCAGTTCTTACGTTAATCGAAACAAAATCCATACAGGTGGAAGGTTTGACGGAAGGCTCACTGTATGAGTTCAAAATCGCTGCCTTCAACCTGGCTGGGATCGGGCAGCCATCGGATCCCAGTGAGCATTTCAAGTGCGAGGCTTGGACAGCGCCAGAACCTGGTGAGACAGCTTCCCCAACAGGCCTCCCTACATCAGTATGACTGGCCAGAGAGGGCTCCCGTAGCAGGCTTTTGGATGTCTGATACTATGTTGTCACTGCTTCTACAGTGCGAAGGTAGCCATTCACATGGTACAGATTGTAGCAAGAGGGGCATATCACTAGCAGCAAGAGGGGCATATGGTAGTGAGACTGGACCAATGCAGTGGAGCATAGACAGGGAAGGGGTTTTGAGTACAGAGTGGTGGACAGTGTTTGGAGGAAGTTGCTAGCCCAGGCCACAGAACAGAGGGAATGCCCCAGGGTCCACAATGTGCAACTGGCAGCTTACCCTGACATATGACCCAGATGTGACTGTGGCATCCAGTTTCTGAGAAGCCAAGAGAAGAGGGCAAAGGTCCCTGGCAGGAAGGGAGCCTTGAGCCCAGCTCAAGTCAGAGCAGAGTGGAGCAGATCACCAGGGTCCCCATTCCTATGAGAGCCTCTGTGCTCCAGGACGTGGAGAAGCAGGGCCCCCAGGTTTGAGAAGTACAATTGTTGCAGTCCTGACTGCATGTCCTCCTTCCCTCCGTCCCCCCTTTCCTCCCTCCTTCCTCCATCCCTCTTTCCTTCTCTCCTCCTTCCCCTCTTCCTCCTTCTGTCTCCCATGCCTTCTTTCTTTTCTCATTTTCATTAAGTTGAGCCCCTTAGTAATGGCTTCTCAGAAAATCCCCCTCCTCCCCTCCTCATCCTCTTCTGTCTTCCTCCTCCCCTGCCTTCCTGTCTCCTTTTCAGTTCCCAGGAATGAAGCCAGAACTTCCTACCCACTAGGCAAGCCTTTTACCTGGAGCTACATCTGTAGCTGTTTTATTTTAAAAATCAACTTTATATTGAAAGCTCAGAATAAAAAAAAAATTATGCGCCAACATTAACCAGACTCAAAGTTTCTAGGTATTTTTAAATTGTGGAACCTCACATTAGATTTTACTTTTTTGCTATTGAATATATTTTGATGCACTTATCTACCACCAGAAATTTAAAAACCATCTGTAACAGTTAGAGCTGGAGAGATATTAGCTTTCAATTCTCTCGTAACTCCTGTCCATTACCACTTTTATTTTTATTTTGAGAGAGGATTTTTACTAAGTTACCAAGCTAGCTTGAACTTACTCTGTAGCCTAGACAGATATTGAACTTTCAACCCTCTGGCCTCAGTCTCCTGAGTAACAAGGGCTGCAGGTCTGCACCACCATGCCCAGCTCCAGAATCTTCTTGAAGGCTCCATACACACTGGTGTGACATCACACATAGGATAAAGTGATACCTAATCAGGATGAAGCAGGACAATATCACCTTTTAGCTTGCTTCTAAGAGCTCCTCTGGGAATGGGAGGCAGCCCAGACTTTTGTGGCTTGCTGGTACCCTGGAGAGAACTGTGACATGCTAGCATGTTGGGAGATTTGTAGCACAGTGATGATAACAATTCTTGCACATCGTCCCTCTGATGCCCATATGCTCACTTAAGAGAGTGATGAGTATTGTGGCTTACCTGGTTCATATTCACAATCATCCAGGTGCTTGATGGAGGGGATAGATGCTGGACTCTTTTCAGTCCCAGCATCAGAAACTTTTTCTAGACACACTGATACCTGAATTGAAGAGGATACATGTGATGCTTATGGAGGGAAGTCGTTGCCAAGGCAACAGGGGAATCACTGGGATGGTGGGAGTGGGAGGTCTCTGCCCTGGAGACCGAGTTACGTTGAGTGGTGGGGGTGGGAGGCCCCTGGGCTGGCTGCAAGGTCACTACAATGATAATGGCAGTAGTTAGGTTAGGCTGAATTGACTGCCACTCAGACTCAGTGATTTTTTTTTTCAGGTCCCGCCTATGACCTGACGTTCTGCGAGGTCCGAGACACCTCTCTGGTCATGCTATGGAAAGCCCCCGTGTACTCGGGCAGCAGTCCTGTGACTGGATATTTTGTGGATTTTAAAGAAGAGGATTCGGGAGAGTGGAAGACCACCAGTGAGGCAACAACTCCAAATCGCTATTTAAAGGTGACTTTAACCCTTTCACATGCATGTTTTTAATGCATTAGCAAACTGACCCAGAGTCTCTAGATGAAAGATGCCATGGGGACCACTACTGCAGGGGACTTCACCTACAGGGTCTGCAGCGCAAGTGCAGGAGGCTCCAGCAGAGGGCAGCAAAGCGCCTTGAGGATGCGGAGGGGACTTCACAAACTTACTGTGGGAATTTGCTCATTTCTTCCCTAATCTACAGCCCACCAGGCACCATCATAGGACCACGCCCCTTGAGTGCAGAGGCCCATCCTCAGACCTCAGCAAGGATGACGGCATCTAACTATGTGCTTTGACCTCAAGCACATTTCCTTTAGTCCCTGTGATTGCTAATAGTAGTTGCCTATCTTTAGTGATTATTTGATAAGTCATTTAATAATTATCTTTAAATAATTATCGCTAATAATAATTGCTTATCTAGAGGATAATTAGCACACAAATACATACACAGACATGCAGACACCTGCATGTACACACTCATCCACACATATTCATACACTTGTGCTTACATACGTGTACATACATATAGCTGTACTCATCTGACATACGTGCATACATGCATCTACCTCTGTACATACACTTGTGTTCTCACACATGTACGTAGATAGCTGTGCTAGCATGCACACATGTACATCTGCACCCATTGGTATATACACTTGCATGTGCACATTCTATTACATAGATATAGGTACCTTCACACTCATGCACATGTACACACATGTGTGTCTGTACTCACATGCACATATACGCCCACATATAAACCCACACATGTATATATGCACACTTGCACTCTCACACATGCACACATATGCACAAATACACACTTGAAATCATATACACACACCTGCACTGTCATTACATACACCTGACTACATGCACTCATACACATGCATTTTTATGCACACATGTACATATACATATATTTGCACTTACACACATACACTTAATTTCACACTGGTACTCACACATGTCTGCACATGTGCCACACTTGCACTACTAGAAACAGTACACGTACTTGGATATCTGTACACACATGCATGCATGTATACACACATGTAAACTTAAACTCACCCACCCATGTACACATATGCACACAGACTGTACCCACATATATACACATATGCGCATTCACAGCATCCCACAATGCACCCAGCAGTCTCACATACATATACTCCTGTATTGCCACATGCACATCTTTACTCTCACATACACACTCACACACATGCACAATGTAAATTAGTATACCCTAATTTTTCAAATATTTAACTTTAATCCTTGCAGTTTTCTAGTCACTGAGTCAGTGTGACAATGTCTTTGAGTCCCTGGCCTGCATCCTCTGATGCTTACCTTTCTTGATCCAGGATGCGGTTTAGACAGAAGCCTGTGCACCCTTCTTTCAAGGAAGGTGACATTGTGCCAGTCACTGAAGCACACTGATGCAGAGCAGATTCACAGCCGAAATCAGTCTCCTCTGAATGAGTAAATGATTAGCTTAGAATCCAGCCATGATATGGATGGCAATATGCGCATATATGTGAAAAGACACTGATTTGATTTTGGTATGTCTAAAGGATGATTTTCACAGCCAGAAATAACATTTTAAATAGTACCTGGCCCTGGAGAATTGTGTTACTATCATCACTAGGTTGTAACCTAGTCAATAGCATCTGATTCTGCACTTCAGGGTTCAGAGAACAAACAAATGTAGACAAACTCAAATCTGCTCGCTCTGCCAGTGAGACTGGGCACTGTCTGCTCTGACACATGTTTCTTCTGTCATTTCAAGGTCTGTGACCTACAACAGGGTAAGACCTATGTATTCAGAATTCGGGCAGTGAATGCCAGTGGTCCAGGGAAGCCGTCAGACACATCGGAGCCTGTGCTTGTGGAAGCCCGGCCAGGTGAGCTTCCATCTCTCAGCTGCTCAGCACAGTAGATATCACCCCAAAGTGGGACCTTGAGAGAAACATTCATACTCTGTATGCATATGTTTGCATCAGTGGAGGCATGTATGGATGCATGAATATGTACTCAACCATTTAAGTTTTTTAAAAGTTCTTAGATAATTTCACACATGCATTTTGATTATATACACTCCTATTACCTGCTTATTTCTTCCTCACTGAACTGTTTTTTTCCCACATCCCCTAAAAATATTTTAAGCAGAACTTATCAACAGAAGTAGCAAGGCTATATTCGGGCTCTGCCCCTGCTCCAACCCCCCAAGCATATGGAGTAGCAAACAGTGTCCAAGAGGGACTGTTGTTGTCTATACAGCTCTTGGGGTCAGACCAGAAGGCTCAAAAACTATTGGCCATTTTCTTGACTACATTGGACTCTTTTGAGGTGATCTTTGCAAAGAGGCATCTCTGGGGCTAAAAACCAGCTCACAGGATACACAGGCTGGTTGTGTACCTGGGTTTAGGGAGGTGATGGAGCAAAGAGCTGGGACCTCCATGGTTTACTTCTTCTTCTCTCCTCTGTTTCTGTTTCCCTTTTTCTCCTCTTCCTGGTAACCCAGGAGCCTCTATATTAATGACTTTAGTTCCATTCAGCAGCAGAGCTTAGGCTTGTCTCCGTTTGCCAACACCACTACCACCAGCAGCAATAATACAATGTCTTTTTCTTCCTCCTTCTCCTCTCTCCATTCCTCCCCCCTAAAGATTTGTTTTTATTTTATGTGTATGAGTGTTTCGCCATGTATGTGACTGGTACTCTCAGATGCCTTCTCAGAGGGCATCAGATCTCTTTGAACTGGAGTTACAGATGGTTGTGAGTTGTCATGTAGGTGCTGGGAATTGAACCCAGCTCCTCTGCAAGAGCAGTGAATTCTTTCAATGGCCGAGCCATCTCTCCATTTTTTCATCCGTAACTTCTAAGAGTTGTATTCTGAATGTCTGGCATCAGGCCAGCTGTTCACCTTGGGTCAACACATACCAGACAAACAGCAGCCCTCGTTCTCCAGAAGACACAGGATAACTGATGTGGAGAAGGGAGAATGTGTAGGTGATATGAGGTAGTGACAACATGACAGGTCAGTCTGAGAGGCAGTCCAGGAGTCTCTGAAGTGCTGGAGAGAAACCAGCAGAAGTCTGATGATATAAATGGCATCAGTACAGCCAGCAGCTAGCCTTGTCAGCCAGCTCCCTGAGGAGTGCCTGCTCTTCTCAGCCTCTCTGGTCAGTTTTGGATAGACATTAAATAAAACTGATGATGCTGTCGATGTTAGCTGCTGGGGTTAGATCAGAACAAGCTTCCACCTGGCCTTACCACCCCCTCTCTAGAAAAGGAATCTAGGGCACACAGTGTTCCTGAGGATCCCTACTCATTTCTCCCATAGGCACAAAAGAGATCAGTGCTGGTGTGGATGAGGAAGGCAATATCTACCTTGGGTTTGACTGCCAGGAAATGACAGATGCCTCCCAGTTCACCTGGTGTAAGGCCTATGAAGAGATTGCGGATGAGGAGCGTTTCGAGGTTCACACTGAAGGAGATCAGTAAGTTGCTGGGAAACCGGGGGCTGCGGACCTTTGGCTTCTGCAGGTCGAAGTGACTAACGCTTGCCTTTCTTTTTCCTTGCAGCTCAAAGCTGTACTTCAAGAATCCAGATAAAGTAGACATAGGGACATACTCTGTATCTGTAAGCGACACTGATGGTGTGTCCTCCAGCTTCGTTTTGGATGAGGAAGGTAATGTCTGCTGACACAGGCTGGTCACTCTCAGCCTTGTCACACTTTCAGAGATTGACTCTGATACCGAGAAAGCACATTTGATCAGGAAAAAGGCCGGGCATGGGGTTTTCTCATGAGACAAAATTTCTTAAGAAAGCAAATTTAGACTAAGGGCCTTCTTGCTGCTGCCTCTTTCTGCCTTGGAAAGTAACACACAGGGGAAGCAGAACTCAGTCTTTACAAGGGTCTCACTATTTCAGTCAGGGCTCACTCCCAGGACATCAGTGTTGATTTGCTTCTGCCTCAGTATGGCTCACAGTAGAGTTAGTTTGTAACACAGGAGCTTGGGGAGAAGCCGTCATCCCACACACTGGGAAGGGTTGACAGGTGAACATCTAGGATGGCGGTGTTGGTTGTACACTGATGACGCCACAAGTTTGCAGGTCTAGTTCAGTTTTGGTCAAATTTTATCAAACTCAGACAAACTGAACAGGACTAGCATAGGGTTTGCATTGCCCCTCTTAAATCTGCACATAGAAGGGGCTTTTTAGTCTGACTTTGAGGACTCTCTTTGCACACACAAGAAGTAGCAGTGTGTTCCTCTGCACTGCAATTTACACAGGACATTCTGCATTACAGCCTTCTATAGATGCATAGGGTGATGCTTCCTCCATGCTTTAAATAGCTGGTGACCAAAATAAGACCTCAGGAATCAGATGTAGTTTACCTGATGTATGCACATCTCTGCTGGGCGGTGTCACTGGGGATGAGGGTCCTCATGGCCAAGTCAAAGAATGGTCAGGAGAAGTTTGCTTTTGATTGGCAAGAATATGACTTCTTTATTTAGACAAATAAATGCTCTCATATGCTCATGACATGTATGAATCCAATTTTGTGAAGAAAGGGAGAAAGAGGAGGAGAAGAGAGAAATGGAGAGATATCTTGGAACTTTAGCTTTTCTGAGTTTGCTCAGGATTTACTCTGAAGCCATGCATTCTGCTTTTGCCCTGTTGTAATTTGCCATGAGGTGGGTTTGCTTGAATCAGGGAACTTTATTTCATCTGAATAGGACAGAAGAAGGAAATATTGGAAGGGGAAAGAAACCCATTAGCCTCAGCATGTTCCAGGTGCAAATTGGTTGCAGGAAGCATCTCCTGTGTTAGAGAAAATGGTTATCCCCAGAGTTGTCCTTTACACACTCTCTGCACATTATTCTAGATTTCTGGAGTGCCTATCTTGTTTTGTCCCACACCTCCGTGTCTTACCCTCAATGATCTTTTTAGTAAATAGGTTGCATGATGAGGACCCTAGCTGTAGCAGACTGCTAGTGTGCTAAAGGTTAAAGCCCCTTTTTTGTTTTTATATTTATTTTCATGTCCTCAGAGTAAATCATGGTGATGTGAAATTAGCCTTAATGTTTATCTTTAGTCAAGGTTCATGTTGCTATGAAGAGACACCACGACCATAGCAATTCTTATAAAGGAAAACATTTAGTTGAGGCAGCTTACAGTTCAGAGGTTTAATTCATTATTATCCTGACAAGAAGCGTCATGACATGCAGGTAGACATGGTGTTGGAGAAGGAACTGAGAGTCCTATTGATTGATTTGCAGATAATAGGAAGTGAGCTGTCTTACTGGGCATGGCTTGAGCATACATAAGACCACAAAGCCTTCTTCCACAGTGATACACTTTCTCCCACAAGGCCACACCTCCTCCAACAAGGTCACACCTCCTCCAACAAGGCCACACCTCCTCCAACAAGTCAACACTTACTCCTACAAGGCCACACCTCCTTCAACAAGGCTGCACCTCCTCCAACAAGGCTGCTCCTCCTCCAACAAGTCAACATTTACTCCAACAAGACAACTCTTCCTATAGTGCCACTCTCTACAGGCTAAGGTTTCAAACACATAAATCTGTGGGGGCTATTCCTATTCAAACCACAACAGTGTTGTTCACAGACTTCCAAATGCATGTTTAAACACTGATGATATTTTTTCTTAATTTTAGAACTTGAGCGTTTGATGGCATTGAGCAACGAGATAAAGAACCCCAGTAAGTAGTCCCCTTGTTTCATACATGAATTTGTAGCCCAAGAAGGAGGGAGGGCCTTTATTAGGCTCCTAATGACCTGCTTTGGAGAAATGACAGCTCATAATGTGGAAACTTGCTTGACTTCCTAATCCAAGTTAGTTGTTCAGCAAAGGTCATCTCACAGAATCACTCCTCAACCTCCAACCATGTCCAGAGATCTTAAAGAAACCCATCAAACATGGCTTTTCACATGATTTTTATGTCTTGTTTCTATGATCCTGGTCAATACTCCATGGTACACCTTCTTAAAGTATTTAGAAACTGGGACTGGTGTTAGCTTCCAATCTGTAGCTGTCTATCTGAGAATGATCTGTTCTCCACTGACTTACGATTTCTCTTCTTCCTGTAGCAATTCCTCTGAAGTCAGAATTAGCTTATGAGATTTTTGATAGGGGTCAGGTTCGATTCTGGCTCCAGGCAGAGCACCTTTCACCTGATGCCAGCTTCCGGTTCGTTATCAATGACAGAGAAGTTTCTGACAGTGAGGTGAGTTCTTGGATGTGAGCTGTGGCTCAGAGAGACCTGGATTTGCTGGAATGTGAGTGAGATAAAGCTTAAAGAAATCTGAATTTATCCGGAAGATTCTCTGAGTCAAAGTTTTGGGTTCAGTTCCACCCTTTCCAAGTTACAGAAACAGGAGTTCATAAGGTTGACCAGATGGCTCAAGATTGTAGTTCTCACAGTGTTCAGAGATCCAGTCTTGGTTTGGTACAACTTAGGTTGACTTTAAAATCCAAATGTGTTGAAATAAAAAATGAGAAACTACACTTTAGAAACTTGGAGTTTGGGTTTAGAAAAATGTTTAGGAGAAAAGGGTTATCTTGATAAATTAGTTTCTTTTTTTCTGATTGGGATTCTAAAGTCTTTTTATTTTGCTCTATTCTGGGAAGTGATTCCCTATGTTCCTTTTCTGTGACAGCTCCCATGGGGGCCACCAGGTGGGAGAGAAGTTTCAGTGGTACCTTGGTCCTTCCAGGCTATTGCTTTGGTGTGTTGGATCTGATCTGGACAGAGAAAGGGGTGGGATTCTCATAAATGCTTATTATGCTAATATGAGTACTTGGCCTTTGTTCTACATGTGTGTATGAATATGTGTGCATTCACTTGTATAAGTGGTTGAGGTATATACATTCATGGCATATGTGGGTATATTTCCTTAGGCATTTTTTCTTTTTTTGTTGAGTCATTGTCTTTCATTAGCCTTAAATTTCATCAAACAGGCCAAGCTGGCTGGTCTGCAAGTTTATAGACAATTTATAAAGCAATTGTCTTTGCTTCCAATTTTGATATCTCTGGGCATATGCTGCCATATTTAACTTTTTATTTGGGTTCTGAGATCCAAACTCAGTTCCTTATGCATGTGAGGAAAAAAGTTTATTAAATGAGCCATCTTTCTATCTTTTTGACTATGTAAAAAGAATCTTAAAATTACTACAGCCCTCATTTTTCACTGAGGAACATTTGAGAAGTCATAAACTATGTTTAGATGTATTTACCCTTGTCTAATTTATAGCATGGTGGGGAATCCAATTGTAGGGCAATCTATTTTTATGGGGTCTCATTTATTCAGGGGTGAGTTAGGTGAGTCATCTATTAGTATGTCACTAAATGTCCAGTGTATGTCCTTGTGCTTAACCTCCTAGTCTTAAATTTCCCATTCAGATGTTCACATCAACTGGGAGCTGGAAATGAGAGCCTACCATGTTTTTGGGCAGCCTGCACTCTATCTACTCTCAGCTGGGTCTTTATATTTGATGATATTGGCCAAACAGGGCTAGATGAAGTCTATCAAACAGAAATTTTGGGAAGTCAAGATGATGTAGTATTTTACATCACATGATCTAGTCAGTCTGTTCCATGGGAGCTATGACATGCTTTTTAGAAAAATTAAGAGTTCAGTTAGGTTTTATAGGCTGCAAACAGCCAAGTGAATGCATACTGTGCATGGGATAGTACTTTCTGATCAAGGTGATTGGAGAATTTTTTTCTGAGCAGAGATCATGCTAAGAAAAGAAGTGGAATATGGAGTAATTGCACATTATTTGCTGAACATCTTTTGATTAATATTCCCTACCTGCCACAGAGAGCAACGTTGCTGCTCCAGAGCTAATCTTTTGGAGTAGGAGTGCACTGTTTTATATCTTTAATTAGCAGCCCACAGGTGACTTTCACATTTGAAGACTGATGCTATTTTGTAAAAATCACATTAAAACCATGTATTTATGGGGCTCATAAAATCACAGAACTTTATCTTGTTGCGTCAAGTTGCCTAATTATTTCCTAAAGCCTTCTCAGATACTGTAATATGGGAGCATAGGAAGCTGGAGAGCCTACTGGTTGATGAAATTCATACCTGTTATTTCTTAAGTAGTTAGAGTGGGTTCCTACAGTTCTCGGAACTAGTGGTGCTGTTACACAAATACTGACCATTTGTTGAGCAATTTGAATGTTGCTTTTGATATTCAAATGTCATCATTTGAAACTAGACAGATATGCAAGGACCAGGGCAGGGGCAACTCACTGGGCTGTTATTCTTCTACTCTGATAAGATAGAAACTCATTTTAGGATTAGAACACAATTCTTTCCCATAGTTCCTGTCATTAACTGGTCTCAGAAGGTTCCACCTGAAGACTAATCTGCAGCCTGGTACCTCTTCATTGTGGCTTTTCTTGAGCACAGAAAATATCATCTCCTCTTCTAGCTCCATCTGGAAATATGCAGTGATACAGAATATATGACTGATGTATTTGGAAGCATATTTTAATTTCTTGCTATTTTTTGTATGCTTATTGAAGATCAAAGCCTGGGAAGTGAGGAAGGCTTTAGTCATTTACAACCTGGAGGCTGTTTACAGTTTCAGAGGCTGAAGTTCATAATTATGCACCAGGAAATGTCCTGTCTCTCTTCTCTTACCAGGGGACAGTGGCTCTTTTTTGGTCCTTGGTTTACCAAGAGGTATAGGTGATAACTTTCTTTCTGAGTTCCTTTGTGTCCTCCAGTTCCTTCAGATGTAATATCTGGTATATCTTAGTTATTCTGTTGTTGCTGTGAAGAATCACCATGACCAAGACAACTCTTATAAAAGAAAGCATTTACAGGGGGCTTGTTTACAGGTTTAGAGGGTTAATTATCATCCCGGCAGGAAGAAGACTGGTGTGGCACTGGAGCAATAGCTGAAAGCTTTATATCCTAAACCACAGGGGAGAGAGGAAGGGGAGGGGGAGAGGGAGAGGGAGCAGGGGGTGGGGGGAGACTGAGAGCACTCATCTTGTGTCGGGCTTTTAAAACACTTCCTCTAATAAGACCAGACCTCCTAATCCTTTCCAAATAGTTTACTCCCTGCTAATTAAGTATTTAAATAGTTGTGATGTTCTGTTGGAAGCTCCGACTCAGACCCCCTCCTCCCTCTTCAAACCTGCCCTTCAAGGTGGCTCCTCCCCCAGAGCTGCTCAAGACTGTGTCTTTGGGGTATTTAAGCTCCTGGCTATAGACTTGCATGTGATTTCTCCTTCTCTCTTTTCCCAAAATCACCTAGGACTGCTTTGATCATATTAAACCTTGTTCTTTATATATGAAAGCCCATTCTTATTTAAATAACCATGAAGTATAACTCTGTTTTTTTCTGGGTTCTAGACACACAGAATTAGATGTGACAAATCGACAGGCATGATTGAGATGATCATGGATCGGTTTACAATAGAAAATGAAGGGACCTACACTGTGCAGATTCAAGATGGAAAGGCCAAGAATCAGTCTTCATTGGTGCTCATTGGAGATGGTATGCTACAATGAACATTTTCACATGCCCGCAAAACGTAATCGAAAGAAAATTCCTTTGAATGGAGAGATATTTCATTTCTTGATTTTTTTAAATAGCATTCAAAGCTGTCCTAGAAGAGGCTGAATTTCAAAGGAAGGAATTCCTCAGGAAACAAGGTAGGTGGTGGCTCACTCACAAGGTGCAGAGCGGGCTTTGTAATGTGTCTTGAGCAAACCCTGCATCTCATAGCTGACTCTGAAGACATGTAGAATAATCAAATGTTACACCATCATTTTAGCTCTAGAAATTTGGAGATACCTCCATATTTAGTCCTCTAGGATCTTTATTCTTTCATTCTTTTAACCTTTGCTGACACTGGATATAGATTCATAATTTCCTGCTACTCTCCTTATCAGGGAAGCAGTCTATCTAACCAGCCTCTGTACCAATGGCTGACTACTCTCTGTCCTCTGCAGTTTTTCCCAACATCTTTCTTTCCATGTTCCTCTGCCTGCTGCATGTTGATAATCTCATACAGAAGTGGTAGGAGCTCAGGTTAGTCAAAGTCACTGCTTACTTCAGCCTAGTATAACTCTGGACAGGTCAGATGGACTTCCCAGGATACCCCCATCACAGTGTCCAAACCACTTCTTATTTCCATTTTAAAGTTATATATTTTGAATTGAAATAGAATCACATCACCTTCTGTCATACCTTTCCTTACTCCAGGGCCTCCCAGGGACTTTCCTACTAGCCTTCTCCACAGGCTGTAAGCAAAGTACCAATTGAATTTTAGCCTCATAAAATGTATTAATATAAAAAAAAATCAGTACATAAGTTTTAAGACTGCTTACTTTGTTGTGTTGAATGAGAACATAATTTTATTAGTATATGGCTTACTCCATGTTTATTTTAATAGAAATGGTTGATAGTTTTGGAAACCATCCAGGAATCCATCTCTGATCTGAGAAAACAAGCATCTACGAAGTTGTGAGGTCACATTGCTTTGTCTTCATGTCAACTCCACTAATTTCTTGAAAAAATTTAAAGGCTTTATCATTCCACTGCTCAGTGTTTAGTCAGATCCACAGCCCAGGAAAGAGAATGCCATGAGCTGGATATTATAAATATCTAAAGAGCAATAGACCCCATGTACAGTAAGGAGGGGACCGTGTACTCCCGCTAGGAGCAGGAGGCTCAAGAGAGTCAGCTCAAAGGTAAGCTGACTTCAGGACTGTGAGACATACCTTGGTCTTATAGGGCACAGCGGGTTCCTCCAACAAAACATGAATATATATTAAACATGTTTATGCATGTAAACATAACATAGAAATACATTAAAATGCACATGTTTATGTGTATGTAGTATCTACAGTAGCTGTAGGTGTCTATACGTGTAAATTCTTACTTGAGAACCTCCTCCTTTCTCCACAGGCCCTCACTTTGCTGAGTATTTGCACTGGGATGTTACAGAAGACTGTGAAGTTCGGCTTGTCTGTAAGGTGAGAAAGCCAATGGTTAGGGAGCAGCTGTGGGGAGGGAAGGGGGCAGTCTAGGTTTAGTGGCAAACAGACAAGAGACTTCAGGGTCTGATGAACTCCCCAGAACTTAGATGGTAAGTACCTGTCCTGCCTTTTTTATAAAGCATTAGTGTGTGACATTCAAAAGAGGACTTTTGGTAAAGTGGCTTACCATAGCTTTGACCTAGAATGTTAGCTGTGACTCCATGAGAAGGCATGCCATAAGGAAATGCACCTGCCATGCTGTCCGCATGACACCATTAGGAACTCAAAGGCACATTGGGGAACACGTTTGTGTTAATAATTCAGTAAAGAAACTTATTTTAAGTTGTGTTTTAATTAACAAACCTTTAACTTATAGAGTACCTGCCTTATATCTTTCACTATGTAAATGGTCATAGTGAATTAATTTTTTGTTCTTTAACTGCTTACAAATTACTTAAACCCAACTAGGGAAGATGAAAATAAGCAGACTATTTCAGCAAGGTGGGGGAGGGGCTTCATGGGTCAGGATAGTCCAGGTCCGGGGGTGAGACCAAGAGCAGGAACTGAATGACACCCTTAACCATAGTCAGAAGTCATTTAATGTTATGTACACTTTGCACAAAAAAATTTATCAATAGGGCAGAATTAGTGGGTGTGGGGTTGTAAGAAAGATTGAGTATAATGGTGGAATCAGAAGTATTGACATTTAGAGGCAAGAGGCTAGCCCTTTACTAAATAACGGGATATTTACATAGGTAATTTATAGGGGAAAAATGCCAGTTTTCTCAAATGATTATCACATGTGTTTCTATGGTGAGCATTATAAAGCTCAGCTCATTAGGCTTATTTTCATCAGGCTCAGGAGAGAAGTAGTTGACTGATGCCCTGGTTCTGACTATGGCACCAAGACATACTGGTCTTCCTGTATCCTAAGGACAAGGGGCAGAAAGGAAGAGGTTCACTGTTGGGGCTGATAGCATCCAAGTGCTGTGTAACTGCCCATAAATTCTGAAACTACCTCAAGTTCTCTGATCATAGAGATGCATAGGCTAATAGACACAGATATTAGAAAAATGAAAAAAAAAAATCTTGAAACAAGTGTTTTGCAATCTCATGCATTGGATTTACACGTCCATGTCCCCATAAATGCTGGAAACCATCTTCCTGAATAGTTTTTCATTCAGCGATAAGTGTGGCAGGTTATATTTCTTAATTTACTTACACGACAAAATGCATAGGGAATAGTATGTATTAGGATATACTCACGCTTTTACTGAAAAGCATTTGGAAACAGAAGAGATGTTTAACAGAAATCTTAAATCACAACAAGAAGAAACTGTGCTGAGAATTTGTCATACTTTAGAGCATCGTGATAAGAGAGCAGTGTCCCTTGGAGATGGGCAAGGGGTGTGTGTGTGTGTGATGTCGATGAATTTATGTGTTCATGTCTCTTTGCCTACTCATGTGCACATTAGGCACCTGAATGTTCCAGTGTGACAGGGATGAATTGCAGGGTCAGAGAAGACACACAGGGGTTGTGCAGGGGTGAGGCACCTCCACCCATGTGATGGGAGGATGGAGGCTGTTCAGAGACAAGATGGAAGGGCATTGGAAAGTCTTTGATCACACACACACCTACCCACCCACCCCCATACACACACTCACAGTGTAGCAGCTTTCCCCTTGATGAGAAGAGTGAGCTTAGAAACAGGGAAGGATGGCAGAGGCTGGCCCTGCAGAGAGACCCAGAGAAGAGCAGGAAGTGATGTGCATTCACTCCTGTTCTGTGCTGGGTTGGTGGTGTGACACTTCCAGGGTGGCTAGTTTGTAGTCTCCATCTATTTCTTAGACTCTGTGCATGGCTGGATTTCAACTCTGGGGACTAAAACAGGCAAAAGTACCGGTAGTATGTAAATTATCTTTGGTTTCATTGATGACAACATTGCATATAGCTGCTATATGTTGAAATTTCAAACAAATGGCATTACGGGTATATAGAGCCAATCCCATGTCATTATTAGTTGTAACGCTCCATTGCTGGCATTATCTGTGTAGGGTATGTGTGGATGGGGTTGCAGACTCCTCAGCATCCTAGAATACAGTGCCATCCAACATCTGACACACAAAGCCTTCTTCTTGAGAGAGCTTGTTAGCTATGTGCATGCTAGTGTGGTTTCTCTCCATCAGAACCCTGCAAAGCTTAGCTTCTAAAGCTAGAGGCTCAACTGTGAGGAACTCTCCCACATAGGGCAGCTCTCCTTCTGTGAGTCATCCCTTTATGTTCATGTACCCAGATAACACACTTCTAAAGAGGAGTCACCAGCAACCCTTAGAGCTCCAAGAACATTTATGAATCAAAGCACTTTGCTTAGGCCTCATTAGTGACATTTCCTATTAAACAAGAAATTTTGATACCTACTGACTTCATCGGTTCTGTTGGTGGAGCTGTAAGGGCTTACTGCTTTTAGAAGACAATTGAGAAATGCATTTGCTGTTATTAGAAGTGACTGTTCTTTCATGAGCCCTCTGTACTGCCTGTTGAGGGTAAAAGCTGGTGTTTTCTTTAGTTCTGGAGTTAACTAACCCTGAAGGATTTCTTTTTTTTCTCCTGACCCACAGTGATTCACTTAGGACTTCTGTTTTGCAGGTTGCAAACACCAAGAGGGAGACAGTTTTCAAATGGCTCAAGGATGATGTTCTTTATGAAACTGAGACACTGCCAGACCTGGAGAAGGGGATCTGTGAGCTGCTTATACCAAAGGTACTGTGCAGCCAGAGAAATAGAACAGAGCTCTCCATAACTTGTAAACTCAGCAATGCCTTCCAATTTGCACACTGATTTACCATGCTTTGCAAGGAAAATGTACTAACACAACATCTTGTATCATGGTATTGATTCTGCATAAATATGGGATGTGTTTTATTCATAGTTATCTAAGAAGGACCATGGTGAATACAAAGCAACCTTGAAAGATGACAGAGGTCAAGATGTGTCTACCCTGGAAATAGCGGGCAAAGGTAAGATGGTACCTTCTTTGTCTTACAGTGAAAACCATTCTGTCCACTGGATGAGGGTTATTGTGGATCTTTGTCCACAGACACCCTGGGCTTTGTGCACATTCCACTGATCAGGACTCTGTTCTGTCCCTGGAATGAAGGTTACTATGGAAAAGTATTCATGAGTACCTATATTTCTGTTCATACTAGCTGAGTAGGACTTGGTCCTGTCCAAATGATGAGAGGTGTCATGGAGCTGTAGTCATATATACCCTGAGCTGACAGAGCTCCATTCTGTCCACTCTTAGCTGTGTGCATTTTGCCTCTGTAGTGACATTGGGGAAGGAAAAACCCGATTATGCTTTGTCTGTATTAAGAGCTGCTTCACAGTGTTAGAGAAAATGCACAATATCACTTTGGGCTTAGATGAAATGTCATCTCACTCCCTCATCAGAAGCCAAGTTTGATTCCTTACAAATGCAGTTAAGATGATTGAAGATCTTAGGAAGTTATTCAATTCAATGTACAGTTGGATTTATGTTGAACAAAATGTTCTTGTCCTGTGTTTAAAAAGCGAATAGGTTAGAAGGATTTATGGTGCACATAAGCCTTTTATGGACAAATATTACCATTTTAATGTTTCATTTTTCAAATGAGTATCACAGTTTCCTGTGTCAATTTAATTAGACATGGAAAATGCTGTTTTCTGTTAAAGTCACACCTAGTGATGGTACATTTCCATTCTCCCTTCCAGTGTACGAGGACATGATCTTGGCAATGAGTCGTGTGTGTGGTGAGTAAAAGCCCCCAAGTTTTCAAGTCTTGTTGGCTAAAGCATCTCTGTTTTCTAGGGTGAGCACTCATGTGTCAGAGGACACTGATGGCTGGAGTGTGTCCCCTGCCTGGACTTGGGCTGGTGGTGGGAGAATTATTGGTTACCTGCCCACTCCATGATGTTCCTTTAGATCTTTGCAAATGAATGTGAATTGTCTATGTTCAGCTTCAGAAGCGCCTGCTGGCATTGCCCACCAGTCACCACTGCTGATTTGCCTTTGCCCAGCATGGGCAATTATTTTGTCCAAAATTGTTATTAGTCTTTCTTCAAACACATAATAGTAATAGTGGCTATTTAACACTTAGGCCTCATAGTCTGTGTATTGAGTGATTTGCCTTTGAGAAACTGGAAAAGCAAAATACTCCTTAAAAATAACAAATGGTAGCTTACACATTAACAACTAGTAATTTATTAATCTAGACTCTTTAGACTTGTAGGCATACACAACCTGTGACCCACTGGCCACATGTCACTGCACAAAGTCAAAGATAGCTACATACGTGCCCCAACACAAAATCATAAACCTACTTGTAATGGTACAAGACTTTCTGCAATTCCTTTGCCTGTTAGTCTGTTGGGAGGCTGTCCAGTGTGAATCTTGTAGATAACAATACTGTGTCATAATGTCAGAAGACTAGACACATCAGCTATAGGAAACCCAAATTATATTTTCTAATCAAGTAACCAAAATCTGCATAGGCAAGTAGATGGCCAATCAGCTAGCTGAGTTGGGCTCACCAGAACCTCATCCTCTTTACCTCAATTCCAAAGTCCTATACTTGCCCAGAATTCCCATGAAAACCACTGTATGCTGATCTTTAATGTGTTTCAAACAACTCTTTGAGGCAGACCTTTTGCTTTTGTTTAGTGAAAGGACCAGGGTACATATTAAAATGAGGTTCATTTGGAATGGATTTCAATAAGTCAAGTACTAACTGATGGGTATGCAAGTTGCTTGTAAGGTGAACCAAGCCATTTGAAAATGGCTTTGCTCTTACACTCTGGGGAGTTGCTTTATATTACTCATCTCATAATGTACTGAAGGGTCACTTGCTGATGACATGTTGATCACATGCAGAAAACTGATGAATACATATGGTCAGTCTTTGAGGCCATCACAGGATGCTTCTGGAACTATGTCCTCACTCCATCACCCAAGGTGCACACGGGCTTTTTGGGGGGTGGGGCAGGAGTTACATCAAGATTGAGAGCAAGCAGAGGAGTCTCCATGTGATTAGACCCCTGGCATCTCTGTGGAGAGGAATGAGATGCAGATGCCTCCAGTAAGGAGGATTCTGCCTGTGTCTTCCAAATCCTGTTTCTGAACATTTCCCCTCCTCCCTCCTTTATGAGTTTTCTGTAGATCTTCAGATTTGGGCCAATTAATATAATGGGTTTCATAACCATTGTCACCAAGACTGATTCTTTCATGCAAGCCAAACTGCTAAGGGCCAGGTGTGGATTATTTTTGAAAAGCTTCATGTTTCTTTGGTCTTAAGCAAAGGGCTTTTCAAAGTACTTTGGAAGGGCAAGTATGTGTATAATGAAAGCATATGGCATGGGAGGGAGGTGGAAGGCTCTGTGGCTGTGACAGGAATGAACAGCACCTTGAGGAGAGATGTGACGATGCTGTGGATGGACGTGCCTTACCATCAGGCCAGTGTGGCCTGTTCTATTTCTCTGAGATCTGAGACAACATCTTGTTTTCTGTAGGAGCCTCTGCCTCACCGCTGAAGATTCTCTGCACTCCAGAGGGCATTAGACTTCAGTGTTTCATGAAGTATTTCACGGAAGAAATGAAGGTCAGCTGGTATCACAAGTGAGTATAAGAGCATGTGTCCATGGATGTAGCAGCCCATGGCTCAATGTCGTACTCTTGGCAAATCATAGGCTATGACCATGTTCTCAGTCATTGTGCCAAGTTTTGGGGCAGTGAGGAGGGTCTGGACAAAGGAGAAGGAAAAGGAAATGCCAGAAGATGTCAACAGCTTCTTCACTGTTGGTCATCAATAACATCAGTGCTCAAAACACTTTCTCCTGGCAGTGAGAATAGTAATAAGGGGACCAGTGTTTAGGGTCCATGCTCTGACCTTTCACCTAGACATGAATAAGAAGGCAAGGAAGTCAGTGGAGGAGAACCCTGACATGGTGGGTGACATTCGATCTGCAGAGCCCAATGAGACATTTGCAGAATGCAGACTTAGGTGCAGACAATTGTTCATTGCTTTTTTAAAAAAAATGTTGAGTCATATGTCAAGGAATGTAGAAAATGCCATTTTAAATAAAAGGCTGGGAATGTATCCTACACAAAATGAGAAGCAGGCTGAAGAGAACACCGCAAAAATGTTCTTCAGAAAAAAAAGACCTTATTTTCTTGCCAGAGGGTGAAATTAATGTATTCTACAGACATGACAATACTCAACTGTCTGAGAACTGACCACTTCAGACTTAGAGAAATTCCAGCAACTCAACGGAAGTCTTGCTGTAGATACAGGAAAAAGAAAGCTGCTTTGACCTTACGCTATAAGTGTTCCCTCTGCTTAGAAGACCTCTCCAGCAGCCGTCACACTGTGCTAATGACTCCCCTTAATCTCAGTGACCTCCAGTTACCTGCAAAAATAAGATGCCTTACATTTTCTACATCTTACCTGTTAGTATCCTTAGACAGGATGGGAGTGGTGTTGAGGTGAAAGCTTCTAGTGTGGTGGATTCTCGTCCACTCTGAGTAGGGCTACCAGCTACTGTGACTTGATGCAGAGTTCTCTATACTTACAGTGTATTTGAGTTTTAGAGACAGAGAAAAATGACATTTCCAGATTTAAGGCCCACATGGGTAGCATGTGGCAGAGGAAGAGTGAACAGGCTACAGGAGTTATTTCATATTTAGGGATGGTGGCCAGTGACTCACACAGCACTTGAAGCAGATTTCAAATCCCTAGGTGCGCTGAATACTGTGTCCCTCTGACAACCAGGGAGTAAGTTATAACCCTCAAACATCATGCAGTCACTACAGGGCTGGCTGAAGTGTCTGGGACAGACAGCAAAGGACTCATATAGAGCCCTCTGCTGCAAATCCTTCTGGCTTTGGAGGCATCAGCAGCCTTGGCTGTAACTCCCTGATGTGTGCTTGTATGGGTCTAGTAATCTGTGAGGCAGTGTCTAAGCCTCACTTGGATAGTAGGTTTTCGGAGGTTAGCAGGGATTCTGAACAGATATTTTTTTTTGTGTGAAAGAATTTCCTTTTCTGTAGAAACAGAAAGTCTATATAAAAGTCTCATTATTCCTTTTAGGTAGAGATGGACAGTTGTGAGTGCTGGGGGATGATTCTCCCATTGCTTTAGTATTGAGATTTTGCTTTGTGCAAATCTAGACCTCACTGGAGGTCTAGAATTGGTATTTGTCAAGAGCCAGCTGACTGCAATTAACTCACTAGAATGTGAACAAAGCATTCTGGCTGGAAAGATGTGAGCCTACCCTACAGCTCTGGCCTCTGGCTTCTGCCTTCCCAAGTGCACCAAGTGCCTATGTGTTCTCCTCCTGGGAGTGCTCTGTGCTCTGCTAGGCATGTGTAGTATCTTAACACTACATCCTTTTGTTCCTGCCTGGCTAGGTCTTCCACGGAGCCTTCCTAGCTTCCTCCCTCCCCATCTGCCCACATTCCTGATGCTCTCACAATGCCAGTCACTTTTTAATCCTACATTGACATCCTCTGTGTCCCCACATCATGAGTGTTACCTGCCCGAACTATTTCACAGTGAAGAGGGCCAGAAAACTCCTTTCTCTCAATGAAATGCAGAGCGCACAGTGGCTAGCAAGTTGATACAATTATTATTAGCTTGTGGCTAGATCTCTGCAAAAACCCAAACCAACCCTCTATATTGTAGTAACTTGAATACACACACACACACACACACACACACACACATATACACAGTAAACATGTATACACCAAGCAGTTGGCTTGACAATGGATGAGTGGTGTAACACTTCTAACTTGGAGGACAGCAATGGTATTAGGCGCTTCAGTCTTATTTATATCTTCAAAGTTGGGCTAGAATACATCAAACATAAAATTTATTACTTCATTTATTGTAAGAGTGCAGTGAAACCATGCTGCGGCAAGCATCTCTGCCACCATCTCCAGTGTCTTCCTCTTGGAGAATGGAATGCTATCCCCCTTGTACACTAGCTTGATTCTACTCTCTGCTCTTGAGTGTTTGGTGACTTCAGATGGTAAAAACATGTTTGTCCTCTTGTGGTCAGCTTTAAAATGTAACATAATACCCTCAGAATTCATGCATGTTGCAGCATGTGTCAGTTCCCTTCTTTTAAAATGATCAGTAGTGTTCCACCATTGGGTAAACCATAGTTGATTATCTATTCACATGTCAGGGCTCATGGCGCTGTCCACATTGGCCATTGTGAATAATGTTTCTGCAGATGGGAGTGTGTAAGTGTCCCAGTCCCTGCTTTTGGCTATTATGAACATAAACCTATTAATGGATGCTGTGTCAGGTCATAAGTTCCATGCTTCATATTCTCATGAACTGCCATACCAAATCAAGTGTTCTGAAGTCCTTTAAGCTGTAATCATTTGACTTTAGGAGGTTCAAGCTGAGTTATTAATGTACTTAAGTTTCTAGTAGTCATTAAATTCCAGAAGCCTACTCTGCCATTGACATGAGCAAGTGAGTAGAGCCTCTTTGCCTCAATGTGAGCAAGTGAGTGGACCATCCTCATCCAGGTGTAGGCAAGTGAACCAGGTTCTCCTCACTCAGATATGCTAGTGTCCCCTCCCAGGTTGAGCATAAGATCTGGAGGTTAATTGAGCAAACCCATGTTGCTTTGTAGAGAGGCTAAGATCTCATCCAGCGAGCACATGCGGATCGGAGGAAGTGAGGAGATGGCATGGCTGCAGATTTGTGAGCCCACAGAGAAGGACAAGGGGAAATACACATTTGAGATTTTCGATGGCAAAGACAACCACCAACGCTCATTGGACCTCTCTGGACAAGGTACATGACGTCCCCTGTAGCTTGTCACACTCCTGTGAACAAGCCACCTAGATGCTGAAAAGAAAAGTGTGCATTAAATAATCCACTGACGTCATGACTTCCACTTGGAGGAAATGACTTAAGGAAAATCAATTTACTAGTCTGATTACTTGTAAGTTTTCATTTTGTCAGTTATCTAGTAGAACATCTAAGTGCATGAGAGTTAAATACATGGGAATATGAGTGACATATGGAATATTTCCTTGCAGCCTTTGATGAAGCGTTTGCTGAGTTCCAGCAGCTCAAGTAAGACCCACAGCTTGTTAATATCATTTCTACTGGGGGTGGAACACTGACTTGGGTACATTCTGACCACATACGGGATCATCTATAAATGCCTTAGTGATTCCAAGAATGCACCATTCCTGGGGTGAAAATAGCAATGTGAGAAATTCAATAGGTGTCAGGGAAACCATTTTTCTACACTAGAAATGTGTTGTGTATTAACTTTTAGGGCCATCAGAACCCTGAACTATTTTAAATGATTAAAATGATGAATTTCTCAAGTCATCACAATCCAGGTGACATGCCATACAGAGCAACTGTTAAAGCATGCTTCAGGTTTTCAAATGAGTGTCTGAGTTTTAGAGTATTAAAGCTGAGGACAGTCATTGGCTCCTACTAAATTATTCAGGATGCCTTTGTTGAGTGGAAATGTGACAAGTATGATAAATCAGAATTGACAAAATGCTTAGGGTCTAGGAGAGTCAGTCAAGTAGGTCCTTAGAGCTCATGTTTGAAAAATGAAGCTGGGTACAGAAGGCCACAGCTATAATCTAAGCACTGGGGAGGCAGAGGTAGCAGCATTGCTAGGGTGCCTGGACAGACAGCCAGTCTAGCCAAAGTGGCAAGCTGCGGGGTAGGGGGTAGGGGGTAGGGAAGGAGGGAAGGAGGGAGGGAGGAAGGGAGGAAGAGAGAGAGAGAGAGAGAGAGAGAGAGAGAGAGAGAGAGAGAGAGAGAGATCATGCCTTAAGAAATTAATATGGTACAAAGCAACTGAGGAAAGGCACTTGGTATCAACCTTTGCCTCCTACATGTACACACATTGACACCTGTACACGTACACCAACCAGCACACACAAAGGTAGACACACAAACTCCTAAAAGTCTCTAATGCAGTCTGGTGAATTCAGTGCAAAACAATGGATCTTCCCAACCTGAGAGTTTGCGTGCTCATCTTCCTTTTGGTTTTAGTACCCTCTCCAACTCCAAATTATCAGAGCACAGTTCCTGGGCAAAGGTACAGGTTCTGCACCCTCAGATCCAATCATGATTAAAAATATTTGCAAAGGTAGCTCATGCCTGAAAGCATTTTTCTTGTCATCATTCCTTAAAGAACAGTCTAGGACCTCTTTACCTAGTTTTACTCTCTTGGGTATCATAAGTGACTAGAGATGATTGACAAGACCCAGAAGGATGAGTATATGTTGTATGGGAATACATCACCTTTTAATCTCAGAAAAGGTGATGTATTCATAGATTTTGGTATCCTTGGGGTTCAGCTCTGGAGCCAATGAGGGATGACTGTATAGCTACATATCAGGAGTTCTTCCATCTCTCTGCTCTCACTGCTAACAAACTTCTCAGGTGCATGGTGCACTTTGGTCAGTAGCATTTCTCACAGCTTTCTTTCTCCCTCTTGTGATTTCTAGGGCAGCTGCATTTGCAGAAAAGAGTGAGTACTTGCTGACTGATAATGAGGGTGGGGTGGGGAGGTGCACATTTGACTTGGTTGATTTAGTGCATCAGTAAGAGCAAACCTTCCTACCCCAGCTTGAGCGCACTCTGATCTTTTGGTCTCTGCTCATTTCAGCCTTATGTTTTCCTAGCCCCTTCTCCAGCTTGTCCACACTAGCCCCAACAAGTTTCTGTTCCCAAGATACCAAGTCTTTCTCCCTGTGAGATGTAGCTTTCTGTAAAGTCCTTGATTTGACCTCCCTGGCTCAGTTGATTTTCGTTTCTGTTTCCTTGGCCCCCAATGGCAGAGCCAGCTTGTCATTGCCCACGGCCTTTTCGATAGCCTAATCCACCCAGAACATAATTTTCTGTTTGTGTCCTCTCCTGAGGGTGTGTCCAGCCTTCCATTTCCACCTAGGTATCACTTGATATCAGTCTCAGGCCTCAAGGCCTCCTTGATGATGTCTCCTCAACCCAGCTCTTTTTCATTGTAGATCGTGGCAAGGTGATTGGTGGCTTACCTGATGTGGTGACCATAATGGAAGGCAAGGTGAGAGCCGTCAGCTGGGGTCAGAGCTGGGATGAGAGGTAGAACTCAGCTGTTATCTTAGGGTGGGACCCAGGGAAGCCAGAGAGCTGGAATCCTTTTGCTCTCAGTCTACAGGGCACTCAGAACTATCTTTCATTTCACCCCTCTGTCCTGAACCCCTGAGAACTTCTGCAAACAGAGAGGTGGGATAGCTTAATAGTCAAGATTGGGGTGCACCTCAGTGGTAGAGGGTTTGGCTGGTGAGTATGTGTGAGTCATTGGGCTTCATCCTCAGTGCTGAAAGACAAACAGCATCACCATCATCAGCAGTAGCAGCAGCAGCAGCAGCTGCAGCAGCAGCAACAGCAACAACAAAAGCCAAGTATTGCATGTCCTTAAACAGCAGGCATGGTGTGTGACTCACAGACTTGGTATAAGGACCTTAGGGACCACAGGGTCTGATGTCACCTGGTTCAGGGATTCTCTCTAAGAGGTGGTGGGTCAGCTCCTATCTAAAGTGAAACTCTGAGCCGCCACTTTTGAATATAAACAGTTACAACCTTTTTAGTATTAAAGGGAAAAAACCCTGCATGAATTTCCAAGGTCATTCTAGAATGTATAATTGAAGTTTTAATTTGTCTCCCATCAATGGAGTTATTGATATCTAATTGGCACTTCTGCTACATGATTCTAGCTCAATGTCACAGGGACGTAGGTACTTGAAAGGACTTTATTAGGCCTAGATTTATAGACCTCTTTTTAGCAGTCAGTGAAAGCACAGAATGCCCCTGAGATGGAGCAACTGTGACATCACAAAAGATGTAATTGTGAAATTAACAATCACTGTCTGCAAGTGGGTTGAGCCCAGACAAGTGTATAATTGCTGCCTCTCCGTTAGAGGTGTAGACAGTATATTCTCTATACTTTTCAGAACTGGGAAGACAGACCCCTGAGTCTAAATGTAAAGAAAGTTTAGGTGATAAAGGATGGTTCTTCTAGAAAGAACAAGTGTGTCTCTTAGAGTAGAGTGGGGTTCAGCTCTCAGCACCCACACTGGCTGCCTTACAACTTTTTGTCCCTCCAGCTCCCAGGGATCTGACACCTTATTCTGCCCTCCACAAACAGCTATGTACCATGTCCTTCCCCCCACACAGACAAGCAGGAATGCACCTTAATACAAATAAAACCAAACAAACTTAAAAACAGGTTCAGTGGGATAGTAACAGAGCTAGTCCATTTCCCAGGCTTAGCTCAGGTTAGAACTTGGAACAAGCAGAACCATTTTCACAGGTTTTCTTTGGGTTCTGACCCTCATAGCACAGGGCTCCTCTGCTCCCGCCTCCCTTGGGAGCCTGTGTCTATGAAGGGTGGTTGATGTAACCAATGACCAACAGGTACTGACTGATGTACCATCGCCAGAGGGGAGCATGGCCTTTTTATTTCTTTTAAAATTTAGTATTGGAAAATCCCATTCATGCTTGCAGTATATCCTGATCATACCCCACCCAGTACCCATCACCAACTCCTTTTCTAACTGTCTTTCTTCACCTTGTCTTCTCTCCAAAGACCTTGAACCTCACCTGCACAGTGTTTGGAAACCCTGACCCTGAAGTGGTTTGGTTTAAGAACGATAAGGACATTGAGCTAAGCGAACACTTCTCTGTGAAAGTGGAGCAGTCCAAGTATGTCAGCCTGACCATTCAGGGGGTGACTGCCGAGGACTCGGGCAAGTACAGCATCAATGTGAAGAACAAATATGGAGGGGAGAAGATTGATGTCACTGTCAGCGTGTACAAACATGGGGAAAAGATCCCAGATATCTCACCGCCTCAGCAGGCCAAACCCAAGCTCATCCCGGCCTCCACCTCATCTGACTAAGGGGATGCAGTGTGTCCTGCGCTGGAAAGATGGGAGGGACATTTGGAAGTCATAGGATGTTGTATTCTGTACTGCATGGATGCCAGTTCTGAGTGATATCACATGTGGCAAGATGGGTGATTACACATTAATTAGGCTTTTGATTTTTGCACTTTGTGATTGAAATTGTATGTGCGAAGGGCAAGTTAATGTTTCTACAAGGCTGAAAAACTTGTGTGAGTCCATGAGTAGAGAGTGAGCTGAGAGAGGCAGCTGACATGTCCAGGGTCAGAGCCACATGGAGTGATGCTAAGATGACTCCAGCATGTGGTGGTCTGGACAGTTATTGCCATCCTGAGAGTGTTGATGGGGCCTGCAGGACACATCTTTGGAAACCCTTGGAAGCCTATGAGCATGTTACTTGGGTTACCTTTTCCCTCTTGCTTTAGGCTAATAAAAGAAAAAGACACTTTTTTTTTTTTTGCTGTGGTTTTTGTTCCAACATCCAGCCTACATACATGTTCCTGTGTTGGCTCAGAAAGTTTCTCAGGCTTTCATGCTTCTGTGGCATGTGGACTATGGTTTTCTTGCAGCTCCATCCTTGGATACTGATGCAGAGAGCGACCTTCAGTGAAGAGGCCTGAGAAATGTGCATTCTGTGAGGCTCTCAGACCATAGAGTTAAAGACGTTTGTAGAGGAAAGCAAAATGCATGTGCGGCAATTGCTCTGCTCTAGCAGGTTAATTAGTTAGGCTTGGGGAAACAGCCCCTTGTTGAAAAGGAGCACCATTGTACTCACCAAGGAAAAATGAAAGCCTGGCTGAGTGCAGACCTGCTTGGATAAAGTTGGAAAACATACAAAGTGAATCCAGGCTTCCTGTATAAGAGCCCCAAGTGGTGCTGTTTGCTTTTGTTCTTTTGGGGGCCTGCCACCCACCTCCCAAATAGATCACACTTAGAGACTTATTCTTGATTATAAACTCCTGGCTTTAGCTTAGCTTATTTTTTGCCTGCTTTTTTTTTTTTTTTTCACTTAAATGATCTTGTCAACTTTATGCCTCTGGGTTTTTACCTTTCTCTATTTCTGTATACCTTTTATTATTTCTTACTTTAAGGATGACTGTGTAGCTGTGTGGCTGTGAGGCTGTGAGGCTGTGTGACTGTGTGACTGTATGGCTGTGTAACTGTGTGACTGTGTGGCTGTGTGACTGTAGCTGTGTGGCTGTGTGGCTGTGTGGCTGTGTGGCTGGCTCCTATTGTCCTCTTCTCCTCTTGCTCCTTGATCTTCTTTTTCCCATATTTCTCCTTCCATAGATCCTCTCTGCCTGCCAGCCCCATCTATCCTTTCTCCTGCCCTGCTATTGGCTGTTCAATTCTTTATTAGACCATCAGGTGATTTAGAAAGGCAAAGTAGCACAGCTTCACAAAGTTAAACAAATGCAACATAAACAAAAGTAACACATAAATGAATGATGTTCTTTAAAAGAAGTTCTCCTGCTATAAAAGTCTTAGCCCAGCTAGTATCATAGTTACTTTGTAGCACAAGGAACTTCCTGGATTAAGTACATTTTATCTCTTTGGGTCATTACAATCCATAGTAGTTAGTTTTATTGTGGCTGAGACCAAATACTTGACTAGAACAACACCAGGAAGAAAGGGTTCATTTTGGCCCACAGTTTCAAAGGACAATCTGTTATGCAGAAGAAGGCATGTCTGCAGGACTCTGAGGCTGCTGGTCTTGGTGTGTGCACAGCCAGGAAGCAGAGAGATGAATGATTCCAGGTTCTGAACTCAGTCTATTTTCATTCAGTTAGGACCCCAGCCTGCACAGGAATGGTGCCTCCTATGCTTAGAGTGCATCTCCTCACCTCCATTAACCCAATCTAGAAACTCTCTGTTAAAAGGACCAGTATTGAAGTAAGATACCCCAAGTCTAAGTTATCAGCACAAAGGAGATTTATTTACCCCAGAAGGACAAAGGACTGCCTCTGAATAGACAGGAGACAGACATGGCCCACAGGCAAAAGGCAATTTATAAAGGTAAAAGGGGAAATCCCATGTTAGAATGTGGTGTTTAATTTTGATTGGACAGGTTAATTAAGGCAGAAAAAATGGGGCTTTTGGTTGCTGGACATCATTACTTCGATAGCTGGACCTTGATAATCAGCCTCAGGAGGAGAAAGTGGGCAAGCGAGGAAATACATCTTGGTAACTAGCTTTAGAAATGTAATCTAATGGTTTTTTTTTTAGCAAGGCAGAGGGAATGGGGGAGAAGGGCAAGATCTGCCAGAGCCATTGTTTACCATTCTCAGGCTGATTAGAATCCTTTTACCAGTTGGGTTACAAACCTTTCCTGGGGATCACCATATCTGCTCCGTTCCTCATATTGAGCCCATGACAGACCAAAGTACAGATCCCACCAATGTCCAGTTTGGTGAACCAAGAAGTTTTATTTGAGTTACTTACAGAAGTACAGGTGAGGGGCTACTTACAGGAGCAGAAAAGACTCAAAGACAGCTATATCATCAAAGTCTACCTCAGCATGGGTGGCAACTCATAAAGCTGGGAACCTGGAACACACTGCACACCTTGCAGGATCAACAGGTTGGGAGAGTGACTCAGTTGGTCTAAATTTTTCCAAGAAGCTAAGCTGGTTTTTGCTTCTATGAAGCAACTGATCTGGGTTAAGAGTCTTCTTTGCAGCTCAGCCTCGTATCTGAGGGAGACTCTTTTTTTTTTTCCTTTATTTTGTATTTATTAAAAAAAAAAACACAGTAAAAAGAATTTAAAATGTGGAAGAGTTAACAATAACTATATAGAGGATAAGAATGATAAGCATGGCTTATCAAGGGTAGACATACAGATAAGATTGCTACACCTATATTTTCTTTGTGTTCATCTTTCCCTCTGAATTTTTTTTTTTTTCATCCCTGTATATCCTTATTCAAGGACTCTTCCCCCTCCCAACACATCTGGTCACTTTTTTTTTTCCTCTGCAACTCCCCATCCCCTCCCTGGGCAGGGAGCATACAGTCCTATGGTCCCATTGACCCATTAATGCTTAGATCAGTCTCCACCTCTGGCCAAATCCAGTTCTTTCCCCTCTCCCTCAAGAGTGAGTCAGGTGTTCCTCTAGGTGGCGTGGGATCCAAAGGGTCAGTCCAGGGT
>PVIH01006275.1:25758-113104 GCA_004025045.1 Sigmodon hispidus | reverse complement strand
CTGTGGAACAGTCTAGAGCAGCCTCCACCACGCTGTGGAACAGTCTAGAGCAGCCTCCATCACGCTGTGGAACAGTCTAGAGCAGCCTCCACCACATTGTGGAACAGTCTAGAGCAGCCTCCATCACACTGTGGAACAGTCTAGAGCAGCCTCCATCACACTGTGGAACAGTCTAGAACAGCCTCCATCACACTGTGGAACAGTCTAGAGCAGCCTCCATCATACTGCAGATAGTCAGTCTAGCAGCTTGTTTCCTGCTCTCTGCTCTTCTCAAACCTTCCACAGACACACCCTCACTTCTTCTGGGTTCTGCACCACCCCTCATGCTCTCTTTATTTTCATTTTGTTTAGCTTATTCTATTGCAAATCCCCATTCTTATTTCTCTGGTTCTTTTGCCGATTGTCCAATTTCTCTAGTAAGATTATGAGAGAGAGGATTATGTGGGAGAAAGGGAGTGTAACTGATTCCAGCTTTTTAAAAGGGGGGTGAGGAACACCACAAATAATACATAGATTGATAGATTGATCAATTTTGTCCCTGTTAGGACTTAGAATCATTTTTTTCTATTTCTTCACTATGTGCCTGTATTTAATTCTAAAAACATATCTCAGTGTGACAGACACTAGAGTTTCTTTCTCTTCCCCTCTCTCCCATTCGCCCCTCCCCCTTCTCTCTTGCTGATGCCCAGGAATGAGCCTAGGGCCTCATGTCTCCTAGACAGGCATTCTATCACCGGGCTATATCCTCAGCCATATTTTTCCATTTTCAAGCGAGAATATAGAGGCTCAAAAGTTAAACCATTTGCCCAAGTTTCAGAGCTATTAAAACACAAGGCCAAGTGTCAAAGACCTGTATCACTAAAAGCCCAGAGTTTAGGGTCTCTGTTCATCTTGGTCACTTACTTCGACTCCAGCTGATGTTTAATTGTTTCAAAGTCACAGGGCTGGCTTGTCACAGGTTCTTTCCCAGCCAGGACATTTTTAAGTCTTTGTTTCCTAATTTTTCTTGGGCCAGAAAGAGATCCAGGATGTCCTGGATAGTGAACTCGAGGTGGCCTTTCTCTTCCTTCAACCTCAGACAGAATCAGCAAGTGGAAAATTCCAGCAATGTCTTGAGTTAGGAAGTGAAGTCTAATTTGTTCACCAAAACCAAACCAAACCAAACCAAACCAAACCAAACCAAACCAAACCAAACCAAACCACCACCACAAAACCAAACCAAACAGAACTAAGTTAGCAAGCAAACAAAGACAGCTAAGGAGAAGGGTACCCTATTATTGCCTTTCCATTTGTCAGGCATGATGGACAGGACCATTTGGGATTGAAATGGGTTCCTCACTGCATCATGTGAAGGGGAAGCCTTCCTAACCCAGAGAGCTGGGTATGTGTGTGTGTGTGTGTGAAATGCAGCAGCCTCTGTTGGCTTATGTTGTTTGGGGTTTCAGGAAGGGCATATGGCTTAAAAACAACAGCCAAAAAAAAAAAAACCCACCGTTTTTTTTTAAAAAAATATTATTATGAAAGTAGCACAATAGAGCACAGGGGAAATTACTCATTAACAGTGCCCGAGACAATGGTCATTCTGACACTCATTGTCTACTTGCTCGGGTCATTGTGTTCTGATGGTTTATTAGGTCCCCAGTTGGGCCCCAGATGTTGAAATCTCTAGTGTCAAGATGTTGTTTTGCCAGTGGAAACCACCCTGTGCAAAGCCAGGACTCTGTCTGGGATCTGGGAGTTTCCTTCGTTCTCTTTTCCTCATCAGCCATGCTGGTGAGACTTTCTGATGATAGGTACCCTTCTTCCAAGTCCCATTGTGCTGTTTGTGGCTTGGAATAACTAGCACAGCTATTGTTTGCCACTCTCTTCTCTCTCTCTCTCTTTTTTTCCTCTCCCATTTTGCTGTTGGCTTCCAGAAGCTGTTCCAGTCAGCAAAACACTCCAGTAAGCAGAAAGGATTTCTTTCAGGACTGGTTCCCGTAGGTGGAGCACGTCTGTAGGTTCAGCCACTGGAATGTGAGCAGACATGATTTATTCAAAACCTGGACAGAAGCGCCTGTGAGACCACAGAGTTGGGTTCTCTGTTTCATGCTTTCCTATCTCCTGCCATAAGATCTGCAAGTACCACAGATCTCTGTGGCTCTTCCTTCTACCTGAGTCCAGGAGTGAGAGACACGTGGAGTCAAGCAGAACTTGAGTGTAAAAAATAAGCTTAAAACCAAACCAAAACAACAAAACCCAAACCCAAACCAACCAACCAAAAACCTAGGGGGCTGGAGAGATGGTGAAGCGCACTTGCTGTTCTTGTGGAGAACTTAGGTTGAATTTCCAGCTACACTAGTCTTCAGTTCCAGGGCATCTGATACCCTCTTCTGGCCACTTGTGGGCACTGCTCACCTGTGGTGCAAATATTTAAAGAGAAATCACCTATATGAATAAGATAATAACAACAAAAATTAGTTATATTTATTCTCTCTCTCCCTCCCTCCCTCCCTCCCCTCTCCCCCCCCCTCAGTCAGAAGACAACTTATGGGAGCTGTTCTTCTGTTTGGATGCCTTGGGGTGGAGCTCAGGCCATTAGGTTCAGACTAAATGCCTTTATTCAGAGGCCCTTACTTCAGAGGGCTAATGGGTAAATGCAGTTCAGGGCAGAAGTGATGCTTACCACCCCTGGTCCCACCGATGGAGATGATCTGCACAGGAAGTAATGAGGGATGGCCACAGAATGGAAAGAACTCCAGGCAGGCCTGGAGATTCTGATGCTGTCTCTCACCTCTTCTGGCTTTTGTGACTTCACTCTCTGCTCCATGAGCCTTCCCTCAGGCTCTAGAGGCAGAGGTCCTGCTATGCTGTGTCATTTTCAATGATCAGTGAAGACCTTGGATGGGTCTGACTTGGATGGTACTTTTATCCCTAATCTCTGTCCAGAGGGGTCTTCCAGGAAGTTGGTCCTGTGTTCACTTGACGTGGGCAGAAGTGGAGGCAGGGTTCTTGCCAGGATCAGAGAGCAAGTGCATGTGAGTACACTTACCTCTATATACTATCGCACTATAATACCTCTCATCTGTGGTCTCTAGGGTCTCCCAGAGTGCACTTTGGTGGAATGGTATTGCAGTTTGTCATTGGGACTTTAGAACAAAGGGGTAGATGTTGTTTACATCTTCCCCAGGGAAAGAATTTTAATACTAGAGAAAAATTATGTCAGATCACACCCACCTCCCAAAATTCTCTTGTTACTCTTTGGCTTATTTCAGAGGCTGTTTACTTCACGTCGAGGAGATCTGCTCATACCTGCAGGCCAGGCTTCGCATAGTGGACAGCTGATCTCTAGTGCTCTATGCCATTCTAGTCACAGAGTCCTGAGGAGCTACCTTCGGAGATGCTGGGCCTGGTGTCCACTGCCTAAAGTTCTATGATTCTGCTGGGATCTTTTCTCCTTTCTATGTACAGCATGGTAACTGCTTTGTTAAGAGCTGATAACTTATTTTTTAAATTTAATATTTATTTATTTATTTATTTGTGTGTGTGTGTGTGTGTGTGTGTGTGTGTGTGTGTATGTGTGTGTGTGTGTGCTCATGTATCACAATGAGCACATGGAGAGCAGAAAACAACTTGCCATTGTTAGTTCTCTCCTTCCATCATGTATGTCCAGGGGCTGAGACTCAGGTTGTCAGGGTTTGGTGGCCAGCATGTGAGCCATCTGTCAGCTGGCCTATTTTTCCTTTCCTTTTTTCCTTCCTTCCTTTTTTCTTTCCTCCCTGCCTCCTTTTAATACCAATAACCCACAGCATAGTTCATTAGGCAGTAGACAGAGTATCTCATAAGAAATGTCCCTAGAGGGAGACCTTCATTCGGTGACTAGAATGATATAGATCACTGGAGACCAGCTGTCCACCATGCAAAGCTTGGCCTGCAGGGACCAGAGAGTCCACTAAGCCGTTTTTGTTTTTTTCTAACCCCACATTTTCACCAGGCACATGCCAAGTGTCAATTGCTCCGCCAGATACTACCACACGTGTTACTTTCTTTATAATCTCCACTCCGAGACGAGGTGAAGACAGGATGTTCTTCATCTTAAAAATGAGGACAGCAGAGGATCCCAGGTGCAGCTGACTCCAAGGGCAAAGTTTGGAAAGAGCCAGCGCTGTGGAGACAAATCCAGCTCTTTTTAGTCTTGTAGCAGGTGCTACGAGCCACCTGGATCAGGAAGGACTTTGTGTGTGTGTGTGTGTGTGTGTGTCCCGGCACGTCCTTAGGGCAGGGGAATCAGAAGGCACCTGGACTGAAAATGCCAGAATCACAAAGACCCCTCCCCCTCCTCCTCGGGGCTACGGCAGCAGTAGTTGGGAGGAAGCCCGATTGGACATCTTTCTAGAAGCCTGCCCTTCAGGGAATGTCCCGCCAGGAAGCGGGTTGGAAGGAACCCACAGCCCTTGGCACCGGCAGAAAGCCCTGGCGCTCAGCCGGCCTGGCTTCCTCCTAAACTCCAGCTCAACTCTAGGCTTCTCGGTAGCTGGCTTCAAACCCTACTGAGAAAGTAGGTCAGCCTGCCGCCAGCAGCCTCCTGGAGCGTTTCCTGCCTCTCCTGAGCCCAGGCTCCCTCCCTTCCCGAGTCTCCTCCCCTCCCAGCTCCCTCTTCCTCTCCTCCATCATCCTCCCTCTAGGAGTCAACGTGCTTGTTGTAAGTAAATCGAAAGATGCGATAAACTTCCCACTGGAGAAAACCAAAATTCCCACTACCGAGGAATACCCATAGTTAACACGACGGGCATCACTCAAGTATACTCTATTTTACAGGTATATGCGGTTAGAAGAAAGAGATAACTATCATATTAAAACAAGACTTAAAATAGATGCTTTTAAAATGAAAAAAAAAATCACGTCTGTAATTTTATTTGGATCCAAGAAACTACAGTGATATGGAAAAGAAGTGTTGAATTTTTAAGTAAATGTATTTTACTTCAAGATGTACAAGAAAATAATCCTTATTTCTTTAATCTAAGAAGGAGTCAAAAGAAAATGTAAAAGGAGAGGGGAGAGAAGGAAGGACAATGAAGTGGTTGGAGATTTTTTAAAGTGATGTGTTTCAATTTTAGCTAGTTAGTTAATTCCTGCTAGGGAAACTGAAAACATTCAGCACAAATCTTTCCTCCCAATTCC
This sequence comes from Sigmodon hispidus, assembly GCA_004025045.1. Lineage (NCBI taxonomy): Eukaryota > Metazoa > Chordata > Mammalia > Rodentia > Cricetidae > Sigmodon > Sigmodon hispidus. The sequence goes on along the minus strand of PVIH01006275.1, from coordinate 107,944 downwards.
CCCCCCCCTTTGCTTCTTCATTTGTAAGTTATACTATGATTATTTTTAATTTTTATCTTTATACCATCAGTGTTGAATTACATAAATATATTTCTCACCTGTCTTCATTGTTATTTATCCATATTTTTTAAAGGACAGGCTGGTCTCGAACTTCTGTCTTTTTCCTTCCACTTAAAAGTTTTTTTAAATATTACTCTTCTTTATGTGTGTAGATGTTTTGCCTGCATATATGTCTGTGCACTTGTGTTTGTCTGGTGCCCATGGAGGCCAAAAGAGGGCATTGAATACCCTGGAACTGGAGCTAGAGTTACAAATCTCCATTGTGTTCTCTCTCTCTCTCTCTCTCTCTCTCTCTCTCTCTCTTTCTCTTTCTCTCTCTCCACTGCTTTCCACACCGCCCCCCCCCACTGTGTGGGGCCCAGGGATTAAGCTCAGGTTAGGACTTGTTGGCTAAAGTCTTTATGCAGCCTTTACCTTTCACACCCTGGCTATTTCACTGGCACCATGATATATGTTTAGACATAATTCTCATTGCTAGTTTTTGTTTTGTGTGGTAGGTTTTGTTGTTGTTTGTGAAATAGGTTCTAATGTAGCCCCGGCTGGTTTTAAATTTGCTATGTAACAGAGGAAGACCTGGGACTCCTAATCCTCTCCTTCTTGAGTGCTGGGATTCCAGATGCGTGGCAGGATTCTAGCTTCCCCGTGTTGACACTTCTCCACTGTCATCTTTTACGGTCTGGATTATATTTTGAAATCATTCAGTAATGACTTATGAATCATGTTTTTCTTGAGGAAGGAATATTGGGCTGGGTATAATATTTTCAATAAACCTGTTATATGTGGTTTCTGGCCCAGACTTTTCAGGCCTGAACCAGAGGCTTGACTGGCAATTAGCAGTCTCACAGAATCACAGAATCACACACAGTCCCACAGAAACACACAGATGCTTGTATTGTTTTTATGCTGATTGTTCTAGGGCCCAGGCATATAACTTGCTAACTCTCTAGTCTTAAACTAACCCATCTTTCTTATCCTGTTCAGCCATGTGGTTCAGTACCTTTTCTCAGCAGCATTTCATCTGTGTCTCCTGGCAGCTCTAGTGACTCTATGGCATCTGTGTCTGCTCTGAGATGTTCCCGAGTTTTCTCAGTCTGGCAGTCCCACCCATACTTCCTGTCTGCCTTTGGCTAATCAGCTTTTATTAAACCCATAGACGAGACAAATATTTACATTACCAGCATAATCCCACTACAATAACCTCATCCCATATTTATACCATTTTGACTATTATACTAGTTTTTTTTTTTTTTTGTCTCCACTTTAGGAAAATAATGCATACATTTTTAGGTATGTTTTCTGTGTGTTGGATTGTCTATGTAAAAAAATAATTTAAACACAGTAGATATTTACTGCTTCTGTTAAATTCTCTAACAGTTCTAACATATCTGGTATTTTAATTGTAATACAGATCTTTATTTCAATAATTCTACTTCTCATCATACAATTATTTTTTCTTTGTTGTCCTCTGCAGTTTATTAGTTCTATGGTGTTGTTGTTTGGGTCATCAACTTTTTCCCTAAAGTCTCCATTAAGAAATATCTTTGATGAGCCTGACATAGATGCTTATAACTCCGGTACCAGAGAGGCTGAGGCAGGCTCTAAGTTTGAGGCCAGTCTAAACTTACTTAGTAAAACCTTTCCTCAATAAAGAAGAAAAATCTCACTGCGTTGTTTCATCAACTTATTTAGAATTTTAAAAACTGAGATTTATACTCGTATTTGTTGTTCTGTAGCATGAACTCCTTCCCTCTTTTCTTCCTCCTCTTTTATTTCCCTCTTTCTCCAGCAAGGGTGGGGCTGGGGTGGGGCAGGAGCAACTGAGTGGGTGGGTGGGGTTGGGATTGGAGTAGGTAGGACTGGGATAGAGAGGGATATTCTGGAGTTATATTGTCAGGTCAGCAACTGCCATTTAAGATAAACCCTTGGGCTGGGAACTTAGCTCTTGTTTAATCATGTGTAAAGCCCCGAGTTTGATGCCTCCCATTGAAAAAACAATAATCTTTACTGGTTTAACTGTTAACCCAGTCGTGATTATTCTCATAGGCAAGAATTTACAAGAAGAGATGAAATTTTAAGGAACTATTTTCAGCCCTTGCAAAGGGCTGGAGGGAGCTGGAGAGACGCCTCAGTGGTTAAGAGTGCTTGCTGCTCTTTCAGAGGACCAGAGTTTGGTTTGAAGCACCCACAACACAATGACCTGAGTCTCCAGCTCTAGGAACATGATCTAATGCCTTCTTCTGGCCTCCAAAGGCACCTGTGAGCTCACACAGAGACACACACCAGGACTCTCCCAAAGACGTCATCAGTTCTATGGTTCATTTTCCAACTTAATGTTGAACTTTAATTTTTAAAAATATTTCCTAGGGACTTGAACCCTTTCTTATACAGTACATTATAGGTTAGAAATAAGCAACATAAAGACTGGAGAATTAAAAATAGCCCCTCACCTAAGAGTCTGGCTGAAGACTCTGACCAGCTGAGAAACAAAAATTTAGCACCATTAACTGCTGAAGGCTTTTGACTTTCCCCAGTGAAGTGTAAACCTGCCATTTTCTGGGAATCTCACCAGAGATCCCTCTTTTGTCTCTAGGGCTCTTGGTTTCACCTTGTGAAACTCCATCTAAGCCAAAAAAAAAAAAAAAAAAAAAAAAAGAATCTTACATCTCAAGAGGGAGAGAGAGTGATCCTCAATCTCTGAGAAGCTAGGTGACAAGGGGAAGCCTAAGAGAGACATCCAGGGACCTGCCTGGGAAGGGAAATAGAGAAGATATTCTGAGTAAATTGGGACCATAGAGGGGAGGGAATAAGGGGAGGTGGAAAGAGAAGGTGAGGGAATGGGATGGTTGAGTTGAGGAAAAGAGAGAAGGAGGACAATGAAATAGATGCCTCTGTAGAGGGAGCCATTGTGGGGTTAGAGAGAAACCTGGTGCTAGGGAAATATTCAAGAGCTCACAAAGATGAACCAAGCTAAGACTAAGCAATAGTGGTGAGGATGCCGAAACTGGCCTTTCCCTATAATCAAGTTGATGACCACCCTTTGTCATCTATTGTCATTATAGAACCTTAATCCAGCAACTGATGGAAGCAGATGCGGAGATCCATTGCTAAGCACTGGGTGGAGCTCCCAGTCCAGCCAAGAGAGGGAGGAGAGAGTATATGAACAAAGGAGTCAAGATCATGAGGAGGAAACCCACAGAGACCCCTGACCCAGCTATTGGGAGCTTACTAACTCTGAACTGACAGCTGGGGGACCTGCTTGGGACTGAATGAGGCCCTCTGAATGTGGATGACAGTTTATGGAACCTCTGGCAGTGGGACTCAAATTTATTCCTAGTGCATAAACTGGCTTCTTGGAGCCCATTTCCTACAAAGGAACACCTTGCTCAGCCTTGATACGGGGTGGGAGAATGGGAGGGTGGGAGGTGGGGGTTGTGGGTTGGTCCTATCTCAAATGGATATGCCAGATTGCATTGACTCACTCTGGGAGTCCTGAGGAAAGGATGGGGAAAGGATGGGGGATGGGGGATGGGGGATGGGGGATGGGGTGGGGAAAGCTGGAGGATGATTGGGAAGATAGAGGGAGGGGGAACAGTGGTGAGTATGTTAAAAAACTTTTAAATAAAAACAATGAATTAAAATAAAATAAAAAAGAAAAAGGTTTCATAGGATCTTTGGACATGTAACTTGAGAACTACTGGGATGTGTAGGTACTATCACCTTGCCCTAGAGGCATGGCTTCTTGGCCAGTATAGATCTGGGAATCACCTATGACCTTGGGGCACCAGTATTAGGGGCATGACCAGAGGATCACTTTAAAGTCAGGGTGTACATACACAGCTCCTTCTCTTTCATGCTCTTGGATGGAGGTCCTGACCTGCTGAGTGAAGACTCATGGACCAGTCCAACCTTTCCAGGAACTGCTTGACTTTCTTTTATGAGTGAGTGCTTCCCTTTGAACTCCTTAATAAATAATCATCTTGATCAGTTTTCTGTGATCATTATCATTACCATAATAGAGATGGCATAGAAGGCTAAGAATGAGACAGTTGTAATTCTTTCGTGAATGGTACCCATGCTTGAGTTTGTCTTATTTCTGTAGCTCTTCTGGAAGGAAGCCTATGCCCTCGTTTGAGGCATGTCGATTCTTCCTTTTGAGCACACCTCTTTCTCCTAACTCTGAGCTTAAAGTCTATATTAAAATCTCCTTAATAAAATATCTAACTCTGTCTCACACAGACTAGCCTGCAATTCTGTGTCAAAGTCACAAATGCGGGTTTGCTGGAGTTGAGATCCTTAAGAGATTGAGGAGGGGCCAATTCCATAGGCTAATAACAATGATGGCATGGAGCTCTGTCCCATGCCCTTTCCACTGACAGAAAGTGTTGTTTACTTTTTCCCTCTGTGACACTTGTTATTTACCTCAGTTTACAAGCACTTAAAGGTCGTGGTTCTCTCACATAGCTGGTAAGGAGAGCGAGACCGAGAGAAGCAGAGCTGGACACGATCCCTATTGTTTTTCAAAGGTTACTGGTTTCTGTTATCTTGAAATATATAGGCTGTTCTTGTTTACAGATAATAAAATTTAGTTCTTGTTCGTAATGAAAAGCTATTGCACATGAAATTTTGTATCGTTTTTTAAACCCAGAAATACTCATTAGCATTTTTATAGTCTCTTCAGCTTCTCAGATGCCATTTTTACTGGATATGTTATAATTTATCATTCTATTTTTCTAGTGTTAGATATTCAATTTCTAGTCATTGTTATTTTTCTGTATTAGCTGACAATGTAATAAGCATATTTGTGACATATGACATTTTGATTTTGCTGAATTATTTCTTTTAGAATACATTTTCAAGGCTGAAATTATGGGAAATGTTTACAGCTGTTTTCCAAAGAGGCCATCTCTATTTATATTGATACTCATAATGAATGTAGGCCCTCTCTCTTTTCATTACCACCTGGCCCACTATACATATTGGTTATTTTGTGGAATTTACCAAATCTGGAAGTTTGCAAATGACATTTCAAGGTTTCTTTGGCATCACATTGAAATGTAACAGAGGGGAGAGAGCATACAGAAGTTGTATTTTTTGGTTCTATGATAAAATACCAATACCGGAAGCATCTTAAGGAAGAAAAAGTTGATTTAAGGTTATAATTCCCAAGGGCTAGAATATGTAATAGTGGGAAAGGCATGGCAGCAGGCAGCTGGACAGGAAGCTGGAACAGGAAGCTGAGAGAGTGAACTGGAAGTGAGGTGAGCCTATAAACTCTTAAGCCCGCCTCCCATGACTTGCTTTCTCTAGCAAAGCCCTGTGCCCCATAACCTCCCGACCAGCACAGTGAGGGTGAATAAAAATGGCCCCCACAGGCTCGCATGTATGAATACTTGGCGCCCAACTGGTAGAACTGTTTGGGAATGATTAGGAGGCATGGCCTTATTGCAGATGTGTCACTGCAGGTCGGCTTTGGAGTTTCAAAGGACAGCATTCTTAATGAACTCTCAGTCTCATGATTATGGATCACACTGCATACTCTTAGCTGTCTTGCCACCATGCCTTAGTTCCACCATCATGGACTCTAACTCCCTGAAATAGTAAGCTCAATTAAATGTTTTCTTTTATAAGTTGCCTTGGCAGGATGTTTAGTCACAACAATAGAAAAGTTACTAAGACATAGGATAAGGGTTCTTGCTTATAAGCCTCACAATGTGGGTTCAAATCCTCAGGATTCACTAGGTGGAAAGGGTGAACTGGTTCTGTAAGTTGCCCTGTGACCTCCACAAACACATACAAAAAATTTAAAATTCAACAGCATAGATTTCCTCCTAAGCTTTTTGAAACTATCCATACTGGCCCATACAAATTGTTTATATCTTTTCCTTATCTATGCATTGGGTTTTAAAGTGCTTATATAATTCCAAATTACCTCAAAATTTGACATACCTCATCTACATACTTTCCTGTATCTCTGTTGTATGGACAACTGTTTACTCAACACAGATAGGGCACCTATGACACATCAAAGTGACAGTTCCATACAAGTCTAGCTTGATGAGAAACAATGAGTTTATTGGGGTTACTAACTGGTCCCCAACATAGCTGCATTAATATAAATTCCCACAGGAGTAATAATACCCCCATGGCTGTGCAGTTGGAGTCTTTGCTTTAGTTAATATTCCTCCTCTGTAGAATACCCCACAACCACATGCAGCTGGGACAGGATTCCATAAGCTCAGAGGGGGTTCAGGAAGACATGGCTATAGTCTCAGGTGATAGTCTAATGGCCTCACTACCCCCTCCTTTTATAACAGGCCAGGCCTTGCTGAGGGTCTCTTGCAGATAACCTTGGTTGGTTTGATTGGGATGGTAATAACCATTATATTCAGAGGACATAGTTTTATGATCTGCAGTACCCCTAGATCTATGATAGAAACTCAAATTTAAAGGGTTTTTGACAAATGTACACAGTCATGTCTCCACGAATACAGCCAAGAACAGTTTCACCTACCCCATGTTACTTGATTCTTCCTTCTCCAAACCTCTTCCCCCAAGCTCAGGCCCTGGCATCCATGGCTCTGTTCTTCTGCTTCATAGGCTCCCTTTCCCAGGATGTCATGGGAGTGGAAATAGGTACCATGTGGCATTTTGATGCTGGTGGCATCACCTGAGTGTGATCTACTCTCCGTTCCTTGCACTGTGAGTATTCTTCACTGCAACATAAGTTATCATGTGACTATAGTAGAGTCTGTCCCCATCTCCTTATGCTTTATAACTTCAGCTATGTGACATCTTCTTTTTTAGTTTTAAATATTTGTGTATGTCGTCTGGTATTTTCCTTTTGCAATCACTTACCTTGCAGCTCCTTTTGCAGACAAGAGAACCCTGAGAGATACAGTCTATCTGTGTTTATTCATATTCTTTTCATAAGCTGCCTGACAATCCACCCCATCTTCTGCCACTTTGGACCAAATTTGGGGCATCCTGGGAAACGTGGTACAATCCCGAGTGCATGCTTGCTATAAGATCTCGACTTTAATGGAGTTTTAATTGTAAGTGGCAGAAATAAAGATGGTGAAAATAAACATGTTCTCCCAGAGGCAAGTGTAATAAGTTTCTGGCCCGGACTAGTTCCCCAGTTTAGACCTGCTGTGCCTGCTGCTGCTTAGGCCCCCCCCCAAATGACTCAGATGCTTATATTAATTTTATGCTGCTTTGCCTAAAGCTCAGGCATATTGTTAGCTAGCTCTTTTATTTTAATCCAATCCATTTCCATTAATCTGTCTTGCTATATGGCCTGGGTTTACCTGTGTAACTTTCCATGTTGATTCTTGGGTGGCTAAATGGTGTCTCTTTTGACTCCGCCCTCCTTCTCTAACTATACTCCGATTCCCTGCCGACTTCTAAGATGCTTGCCATAGGCCAAGGCAGTTGCTTTATTAAAAAAATGTTATTCACAGCATACAGAAAGATCTCCCACATCAGGCAAGGTTGGATGCTTGGTACTACGGAGATGGTGTACCACTCACTGAGAAGGGACGATTCGAGGTGGCATCTCACCTGGCCAAGATGCTATGATGTCTTGTTCCTCTTGCAAGCCACTGGTAGGATTGGACTTCCTAGTTTCCTCAAAGATACATGGGAGAAGTAGAGTGCCCATGGGACACTATTTTCCTAGGGCTTCTCACATCCTGGGTATAGGAAGGAAACATATACCAAAGAATCATTCTTCTCTCATGGGATCTTAGTGATTCATCTCAGTTTGAGATAATTCCCTTAAGATTTTGTAAACTTGTTTTCACCCTTTCCACTTTCAAATTATCAGCATGATGTCACTGAACACAGAATTGGAGGGTGAGTACAAGCCACTCTTGAGGGCCAGCTGAGCAGGAGCTGGCACCAATACACTCCTGAGCCCACCTGCTCTGCTTTTATGAGTCTCTACACTGGAACAGCTACAGTAGTCTATCCACACTGCCCTGCCCCTTGCCACCCCACCCTCTTGACAGAGCAACAATGAAAGGCAGAGGAGGCAAGAGTCCCCTTTCAGTGCATATATGACCTTCTCTCAGTCTTTGACAGATCACTGGATTCATCCAAATAAGCTTTTTTGACCACATGAAAGGTATAAGTATTCCCTGTGTTCTCTACACTATGCTGGACAAACAAGGCTTCTGTATTCAGTGTTGTTGGTTATTTGCTCTTTGATCTTTGGGGGCCACCACCCAGCTACCAAATAAATACTCTTGGAGGCTTCTTCTTCTTCTTTTTTTTTTCTGAGAGCTGGAAAATAACTTTATTTGTTCTAGGGAGCTGGCCGGTCTTCTCAGAACTTTTAAAACTGCTTCTTGGTACCAGTAGCCTTGGTGACCTTGATCTTGAAGCTCACCATCTTGCTCAGGGGCCTACAGTCTTCCATGGTGACAATGTCGCTGATCTGTATATCCCTGAGATATGTCACAAGACAGGTGCACAGACATGTTCTTGTGGCTCTTCTCAAAGTGATTGTACTTTTCAATGTGATGGAGATAGTCCAGGTGAATGACAGTGGTCATTCCTCTGCGCCTTCATCTAGGTCATGACACCAGACAGAATCCAACCTCAGATGGAGTCGTTACCAGGGAAGGGGCATTTCTTATCTATGTATGTGCCCTAAATGGCCTCCTTATGCACCCTGAAGCCTAACCCGATGTTTTTGTAGTACCAAGGGAGTTTTTCCTTGCTGGTTTCTCCAAGCAGAACATGCTTCTTATTTTGAAAGATTATGGGTTGCTTTTGGTAAGCACGTTTGATCTGAATGTCTGCCATCTTCCTGGCAGCCTGAGAAAAAGAGCTTGACTTATTCTTAACTTATAAATGCCTGGCTTTAGCTTGGCTTGTTGCTAACCAACTTTAAAAAATATATATACCTTTTTCCTCTGGGCTTTTCCTTTTTTATTCCTGTATACTGTTCTTTGTTTCTTACTCCATGCCTTGCTCGTAGCTGAGTGGCTGGACCCTGGAGTTCTTCTTTTTTAGCTACCTCTCCTCCTAGATTTCTCCTTTCTAGTTATTCTCTCTGCCTGCCATCCTCACCTCATCCTCCTGCCTTGCTATTGGCCAGTCAGTTCTTTATTAGACCATCAGGTGTTTTGGACAGGCACAGTCACACAGAGTTAAACTATCTCAACATAATCAAAAGTAACACACCTTAAAATAATATTTTATAATTCAGAGCGTCTACAGTTTATCAGTGGAGATGTTACAGAACCAAAAGCAGAGGCTGGGGAATGGCTCAGCAGTTAAATCACTTGTTGAGAAAGCATAAGGGCTAGAGTTTGGATGCTCAGAAATCAACATGAATGCCTGGTGGGTGTGGTGCTCCATCAGTGATTCCAGCTTCAGAAATAGAGACAGGGGATCCCTAGAGCAAGGTGACTAGCCATATGAGTGAGCTCTGGGCTTGATTGGGAGGTCCTGCCTCAACAAATAAGTTAGAAGAGTGATGGCAAATGATTCCACACACCAGCCTTAGCTCTTCATATGAATGTGTGTATATACATGGACCCACGGTTATGTAAAACATGCAGCACACACCACATACACACACATACCACACACACACTCAGACACACACACATCAGATACACACACACACACACACACACACACACACACACACACACAATGGGGGAAGGTCCTCAATAAGAAGTGGCCAGGATGTCAGATGATACCAGATACTTTGAGGAGGATGTCAGCAGGGTGAAGCCCTAGAGTCCAGGGCAGATGCTGTAGATGGAAAATCAGCAAAGACTTTTCTGATGGCGTGACAATTAAACTAAGGCTCCGAGGACAAGAGGCAGAAATCTTGTCTCACCTGCTGCTTTCTGACCGTGTACCCCCCACGTGTGTGCGTGGATGTGTGTGTGTGCATGCACACCCGTGTGCATGTGGACAGGAATGTGTGTGACCATGCACACAGGTACACATGTGTACTTTAGGGCTTGAACTTGGGGCCTCATTTATACTTACCTTGTGTTCTGCTGCTGAACTCAATGTCTAACCCCCTGGATTTCCCTCCTAGCACCAACTTTCTGTGATAGTTTCCTGCTCATTGATTTTAATTTTTTTTATATATAACATGATTTCTTCATTGAATCTTTAGGAATCCCACATCATACCCCCAATTTCAGATCACCTTCCAGTCCTTCCATATCTTCCCCTCCCTCCTGAAATGCCCCCCAAACAAAAATTAAAAAAAAAAAACAACAAACTAAACCAAGCACGCAAACAAAAACAAAATTGAAACAAAACAAAACAACAACAAAAACAAACAGAAAACCTCTTTATTCCTCCATCCTTCCTGCTTCTCCAACACCTCTTCATTCATTCTAGTGGCACTGGAAGCCGTGGTGTGTCACAGAGAATACACCCTTTTGTCCTATCAGCTTTACTTGCAAATGTTTATTGCAATGAGTCTCTGTTCTGGTTCAGAGTCTCCGGTTCCTGGTACATTATCCTCTCTGGATCATCACTGAAACTCCTCTAGGATATTCCACTGCCACCCGAGTCAAGGAGATCCTGTGATTATCATTCCACAGGACCAGCCTCTTCATGAGCTCTTGCAGGTCCTCGACGGGGTAAATGTTAGGGTGGCCAACCCCAGGCCTGGTTGTGGGCCTAGGTCATAGTAGAGCTAGAGAGACCAAGCCACCAGCGTGCCCTCCTTAAGCGAGGGGTGGAGCCCAAGCCGCCAGAGTACAACCTCCCCGCCCCCGTGAGGGGCGGAGCCAGTTCCCCTATGCTCATGCCACAGAGTCAGCTCTCCCCTGCCTGTGGTGAGGGATAGAGCCATCTCTCCCAAGTGCTGGGGTGGGGGAGCAGTTTCCCCGTGAGGATCAGAGCCATCTCTTGCTGTAGCAGCCAATGAGGGGCAGAGCCAGTTATTCCAGGGCCAACAATGGGCAAGGGCAGCTCAGCAAGGCCCTCTGAGTTCATCCTCCATGGTTCCCATGGCCACCGTCATCAACACAGACCCCAGCTGCAGCATGAGGTTCTGAGTGGAAGCACAGGCCATTTAGATCTGCTGGTGGTATGGCACAGGGACACTAACAAAGTTGTAGGTTGTGGCCCTGACCCCTGACTTTTGTGTAACCTTTGATGGCAACACATACTCCAGCTAGGGTGGGACCATAGACCCAGACATGGTCCTTGGTAGCAGTTGGGTCTAGATGTCACCATTGCCCCAGGTGGCAGTGTAGGCCACTCAGAATGGCCTGGCCACAGTGGCATCATGGCCCTTGGACACCAACATAGTCCCAGATCTTGGGCATCCACAATAGTCTTCAATGGTAACAGGAACCTTAGACATCAATATAGCTCCTATCATCTGTGCAGTGGAGCCACAGACCCAGACATGCCTTCAGCTGCAGCTCTTGCAGGAATATCATCACCATAGCAATAGGTATCAGTGTAGTTCACGCAACTCTGCATGGCCCCTGCTGCAAGCATGCCCCTTGGCCACCAACATGGACTCAGGTGGCTGACCTGACTCTGGGCATCCATACAGTCCTTGGTGGCAATGTGGGCCATAGACTTCAATACAGAAGTAGTAGGACTATGGACCCAGATCATCTGCAGCAGCCTGGGTCCAGATATCACCATGGCACCTAAGTGGTGGTGTAGGCCACCAAAACTGGCATAGCCCCAGCAGCAGTGGGGTTTTCAGATACCTTATTGATTTTATTGCTTTGCCTAGAAAAGTGCTTGCCACATACTTGGCACTTGTAAACGTTTATTTGATGAATAAATAATTGAACACAATTTGTATATTATTCCCAAATAGCAAGGCATCACTTTCAATGTGGAGATCCATGATACCTGGCTTTTCTAAATCAGACCTGGTTTATAGTTAGGGAAAGGAGACTGCTGAGATCATCAGAAACACGCCCAAACAATTCTGAAGCCTTTGTGTGAACATAGGGTCCCATGGTTCTCTGCTTGGAGACTAGGTGAGGTAGGTGGTGAACAGAGAAAAATGCAAAATTCGGACTTCTTTCCCTTGAGCCCATTGTAACTCTGTCTGAAAATTTCTTCTTAATACCATAGGCTTATTGGATTTCCCATTCTTAAATGGTTAATCTTGATAAAACTTAGAACCTCTCCGGGAGCAGATGCTCTGGGTTTTCTTGATTCTGCACAGATTCACTGAAGAGAGAAAGGCAGTGTTGACCAGCCTCATCTGGTGCTGTGGTTTGGCTGTGAAATGCCTTTCATAAGCTCTTGGGTTTGAATACCTTATCCCCAGCTTGAGGTGCTGTTTCGTGGAAGTGGTAGTTTGAATATAATTGCACCCATCATCCCAAAGGGAGTGGCACTATTAGGAAGTGTGGCTTTGTTGGAGTGGGCATTGCCTTGTTAGAGAAAGTGTATCAATGTGGGGGAGTGCTCAGAGGTTTCCTATGCTCAGTAGACTTCCTGTTGCCTGCAAGATGCAGGACTCTTAGATACACCACATCTGTCTGCATGCCACCATGCTTTCTGCCATGATCATAATGGACTAAACCTCTGAAACTGTAAATAAGCCACCCAATTTAATTTTTTCCTTTATAAGAGTTGCCATGGTCATGGTGTTTCTTCACAGCAATAGAAATCCTAATTAAGACAGTGAAGTTGTAGAATCTTTGGGAGCTGCAGCCTAGTTGAAGGAAGAGGGTCACTGAGGGTGAGCCTTGAGGTGTATAGCCTGGCCTTGGTCTTGGCCTTCTGTCTTTGCTCCTGACCCTCCCAGATGTGAACAAGCAGCCTAATTCTCCTGTTAACACAGCCAAAAGCCACTCCCGCTGTCCAGCCTTTTCTGTTTATGTGTATTCCTTGCTACTATGCCATCCTTACAGGGATATATTGTGTCCTCAAAACACAGCCCAAAAACCCCATCCTTCCTTAACATGCTTCTGTCTTTGATGACAGCAATGAGATGGTAACTACCCAACATGGGAACTTCTGACTGTCTCCAGAGGCAGAAGTCTGTAATACCTCATTACTTGCCATCAAGATTGGAAACTTTCTTGCTTAAGTTGGTTTACATTCAGCTGCAGAACCTTGGCCTCCCTCTGTGGTGGATGGTCTTGGATGAAAGACTGCTTCCAAAGGGGGTTTTAGTCTTCTTCAGTCAAACATTTCTTCAGCAAATCTTTCTGCATTCCTTTTTCTAGGTCATGTCTCTACTCCATGGAATGTTTTTTCTTGGGCATCTGTTTCATTTTAGAATCATTTACTCATTTTGATCAATTCCCACTGCTACCATTAGCCACTAGCCTCCATGGCATCAGACAGCACTGCTTCCACCAGGCAAGAGCAGCTGCAGACAACAGCTGAGTCAAGGAGTGGAATTTAGGCCATCTCTCTCAAAGGGACGTGCACATGTGTTTCATGATTTCATGTCAATCAGGAGCTCCCTGCTTCAAGATTCCAGTGACATTCCATTGCACATTAGGAATAAATCCCAAAGCCATGCCATATGGCTCCACTGTCTTCCCTGTCACCACTGAATAGCTTCCTGGCATCCTCCCTGGATCTGTACTACATCTAGGTCCTGCTCCACCCAGGCCCTGCACACAGATCCCTTTCATCTTGGCAAGGCCGAGTTCTTCTTCTTGAGTCTTACATTATAAAATTGACTCTCACAGGCTTCCCTTCATCACCCTGCCTGGCTTGGATGTTCATTTCCATTGTTGCTTTATCCTACTTGGAGTTTATCTGCCAGCTTTGTTGTTAATAATACGAGAGACTCAAGTATGGAAGGTCTGGTTCCTGATGTAAGCAGTATTCACAAGTAGGGGATGAGACTCAATCATGAGGGCTTTGAAGTGACTAATAAGATGAAGATGGATTCATAATTGAAGGGGTTCTTGGGGAATGGAACCCGACTGGAGGAAGTAGATTGATAGGGCATGTGTTTGAAGGGTATATCTTGCCTCTGTCCTCCATCCCCATCTTTCTCAGCTTCCTGGGTACCACACAGTGGGCAGCTTTGTTCTACCATGTATTCTTTGTGGTGTCTTACCCTGCTGTGAACCAGGAGCAGTGATGCTCACTTGCCATAGGCTAGCCTCTGAACCCAGAAACCGAAAGAAATCCTCCTTTAAGTTGTTTCTCTCAGAGAATGGCTAGCATGTGATATCCACCCCAGAAGGGTGATGAACAAATAATGTTCCCAGTTCCCACCTTAGAGAAACTGGCTGAGAGCAGAGTCCAGGCAGCAGTAGGTCCCTGAGCTCAGTTTGATTCTGCTCTCTCCCTGTACTTGGCAGCTTGTTCCTGCTCTAAAGTCTCTGTGCTCAGGGAAGTGTAGGATGGAGAGAGGAGGCTCCTCCCCAAAGCTGGGAAGGCATTGAGTGCAAAGTAACATCCTCTTGTGGCCACTGTACTGATGTTTGCGATAGATTCCAGGGAGATAACACTTGCAGAGACAATTCAGAAGTCTGCTTGCCCTTCAAGATTTGTTTTTTATTTCTCCCTCTGAGAGTCTGGGTTTGACTGGTATTTAGTGAAGCTTGCTCTTTTTCTTTCTTTTTGTTTTAAAATTACAACTGGCAAAAGAGGAACAGACTACACAACTGTGTTTGCCAAGACTGCAGCATCATGTAAAAATGTTCTCAGGCAAATTGACTTACGAACTTTTGGTGGTTTGAATGAGAAATGTCCCTCGATAGCTCAGGAGCTTGGACAGTAGGTCATCAGTTGATGTTGCTGTTTGAAAGGTGTGACCTTGATGGGGGAGTACATCATTGGGGGTGGTCTTTGGGGGGGTTCATAGCCTTACCCCCACTTCTGGTTCTCTTCTTCTGCTTTGTGCTTGTGGTTGAGATCAGGAGCTCTCAGCTTCCGGTCCCTGCCTGTGCCTGCCATGCTGCCATACCCCCTCCCCATGATGTAATCTTATCCCTCTGGAATCTGCTCCCCTGTCCCAATAAACTCTTCCTTCTATAGGCTGATTCTCGATATGGTGTTTTACCACAGAAACAGAAATATAACTGACAAAACATTTGTGCCTTGTCTTTGGCTTCTAACTTCCAGGGAGAAAACACATCTAATCGTGCGCTGACCTCACTCGGTTCTGTGACTGCTTTGCCAGACTTCAAAGGCCCTCAGTCCAGGACCTTTGCACACACTTTTGCTGCTGCCCCAGGACACTTGCTCTGAGCTTCCCAGTTCCCCTCCTTATCTTCCAGTCTTTGCTCATCTCAGGGAGTCCTGCTCCAACTCTCTTTCCAGTCCCAGCCTGTGTTTTACAAGTTCTCTAGAGAGTAGCTGCTGTGAATCAGTGTAAAAACAAGGGCCCAGTGGACCCCTGGTTCTCTTAGTCATAACCAGTTTGTGGTGGTTATGCTGTAGAATTCAGTTATGTCTAAGTTGGGTTAAAATTGAAAAACAAAAGTAGCTCATTTCTGTGAGCCCCAGTGTCCTTTCCTGTAGGGCATGGGTAAAAAGTAGCTGCTGTGGAGCATGATTACTTTTAAGTTGAAATGAAATGAGATGGTGTTTATAAAGTTTCCAGAGCACAGTAGATACTCAATAGCATCCTCAATCCCCTTGCCTTCCTCCTTTGTGAGTCTGGACTCTGGGGTGGGGGGTCAGGTTGTGAATATCACAAAGTTTACTCAGGGGATAAGAGATAGCTTAGGAGTTAGTACTGGCTGCTCTTGCAGAAGACCCAAGTCTAGTTCTCAGCATCATGGTGGCTCACAATTATCTTTAACTCTAGTTCCAGGGCACCTGATGTCCTCATTTGGTCCCCACAGGCATCAGGTGTGTGCATAGTACGTGTATATGCATTCAGGGAAAACACTTACATAACATAAAAAAATCTCAAAAAAGTTTAAAAGAAAGTCAGTACATAGTAGTTTAAAATTAAAACCTTATGGGCTTAAGGGATTTCTGGAAGGCTTGTTCAGACTGGCTGCCCTAACGCCTCTCATCTGCTCTCCATTCTTAGCCCACCTCATCAGGCTACCATGTCTCCACTCCTCGGAAAGCGCACTTGTCCAGGGTCCAGAGACTCCTTTGTGGCTAAATCCTGTAAGTAGAATCAGACACAGTCAGTTATTCTCTCTTCTTTGCTTCTGGGGTAGTCTCCTTCCATGGTTATTTTTCTATTTCTGGGTGGTCAGTCTTGTTGAACCCTTTCATTCTCCTTGCCCAGGCCTTGGATCTTTTTTCTGTATGTACTTTCTTCTTGGGTGATATTTATTTGTTGTTTGTTTGTTTTGAGGTAGGGTTTCACTGTGTAGCCCTGGCTGTCCTGGAACTCTGTAGACCAGGCTGACCTCGAACTCACAGAGATCCTCCTGTGTCTGCTTTCCAAGTGCTGGGATTAAAGGTGTGTGCTACCACTGTTGGATTTCTTCTTGATATTATGTACTCCACCCCTACCTCGCCTATGCTGCACCCTGCCTTGTAGGCCTTCTCTAAACTCTGCTCTGGAATCTACATTAGCCGCATCCTCACTAGATGCCATTTTACAGAAATGTTCTAAACAGAGCTCCTGATAAGCCTGTTGTGATGACTAATTTTATCCATCATCTATTTCTCTGGAGAACCTTGACTAATACAATATGCTCAGTCCGTACTAGGCTGAATGTTAGGAGTCCTGGCCTTGCCTCTGTCCTTTGTTGGAGATGCTTTTGAAGGCCTCATCCAGTACTAAAATCCTAAAAGTCCCTGACCTTTCTTGGCTTGTGTCAGATAGAAAAGGGAGGAGCCATTATGAGAAAAGTGAATGGATTTCACCAGTGTAGCAGGCCTTCCTTGAGTGATTAGTAATTCCTACCCATTACTCGTCAGATGGGTCAGACTCCATCAAAGTGGTGCCTTTTACCCATTGTAAGCAAAAGGCAACCAAAGTGACAGGGAAGCTGTCTGGGAGCGCATTGCTGCCCAGGCTTTGATGAGGAGATAGACAATCCAGTTTCCACAGAATTCTTTTTGGATCTAGTTTCAACCTGGACAGGGAGGTGTGGGCTCCCAGAAACATGCATGCATGCTGATTTTTCTCTGTCCCACCAGCCAGCTCCCAAATCACTATACAGACTTATTAATTATGAAAAGTTGGCTGATAGCTTAGGCTTACTTTTTAAAGCTAGCTCTTATAGCGTAAATCAACCCATTTCTATTAATCTATGTGCTGCCTGGAAGCTCATTTAACTTATCTAGGGACTGTCCATCCTGCTTTCTTGCTTCCTCCATGTTGTCTCCATGAGACTCCACCCTTCTTCCCAGTATCCTCTCTGATCTGAAAATCCTGCCTAGCTATTGGCCATTCAGTCTTTTATTAAGCCAGTCTGAGTGACATATCTTCACAGTGTGCAAAAAGATTATTCCACAGCAATGCACATTTATGTTCACATTACTGCTTAGATACAGAACTCCAGATCAACAGTGCCTCCAGGCCCAGGGGGCCCTTGGATTATATCTAGACAGTGCCTTGATGGTCCAGAGTCTTGGAGGCAGAAAGACTGACTTCTGTACTAACCGGCTTGGAGCAGTGATCTCAGGGGCCATAGGTTTAATAGTTTTCAAAACAGAAGTTGTAGGTAAAATTGCCTGAAGAGTCACCCTTTTCCTTTGCCTTTCTGAAGAAAGAATAATTATGAAAATTTGAAAGAAAAGTGGAATATTTCTTTTGAGAGACTGAAAGCAAGTACCTCGGTCCACTTAAGTTATTTTTAGAGAGAACAATTTAGATTGAGTGCTTAAAAAAATGGGTGTGGAGTGTTAACACCAAGATGTAAGCAAGCCTGAGAATACTCTCTGAGCTTTGAGTGCTCACAAGGGGAAATTACATCTGGTAAATCATGGGAACCCAAAAACAAAAGTAGGCTAAAAGTATGGAAAGCCATGAAAGTCCAGTTAGAGAAGTGCTTGACTAGCTTGTCCATATATCTTCACATCCTGCTCTCAATTTTCTTCATATTAGCAAGTATGACAGTTGTTTACCCTAATAAAAATTAGTAGTTTAGCATTGTATATTATGAATACTCCCTGTTCCTTGTCTTCTCTTCCCACCCTCAGCATACCTCTCTCTCTCTCTCTCTCTCTCTCTCTCTCTCTCTCTCTGTCTCTCCTCTTTCTTCTTATAGTCTTGAATATAGTAGCTTACATAAGTTCTCATTTACTGTTGGTGAAGCTTTGTCTTAAGTTAGAAGCTATGGAGCAAGAGGTGCTGTTATTGCAATAGTGGCATGACTGTTTTAGGTATGACCAACCACTTTCTGGCTGAATATAGGGTCTGTTTCACTGGAGAGAATGCTCACCTTCTACTATAAACCTGGTCAAAAGTCAGCAGCTGGGGAGGTCATGGGTTCTTAAAGTGAAGTGGCTGTTATTGTTTGGCTAAATGTACATGCTATGCCTATAAATTACCTTCAAAATATTTATGTTGATGCCCACAGATTCTGTTTCAGAGAAGCAGTTATTTTGTGTGAGGTTGTGGTATTGCAGAGACTTCTCACAGTCAAGGGGATGAGACAGTGATTGTTGAATGTTCAGCTATAAACAGAACATCACTTCCATCAAGGCTCAGGGACCATCACTGAAGGAAAGGTAGGAAGAATGTCAAAGCCATAGGAATGGGAACAGTGTTGGGAAACACTGTCTTCTGGGTATGATTATCTACACAATATCTGGTAGTCAACATTCCATCATGGAGAAGAGGGCCTCACTTTTCCCTCAAGATCTATAGTCAGTTAATGGTTGCTGGGGAAGAGAGAGACAGTTTCTTCATTGATGTATCTCCTGGCATGTTGCCCATACTGCTGTAAGCAAACCTAACTAAAGCCATAGGGTCACCAAAAATAAATAAATAAATAAATAATAAAACAAACCACAAACCCCAAGCAAAATCCATAGAAGTAGAAAGGGGATGAGCTGAGAGGGGGAAGGGTATCCAGAGGAGAGAGAGAAAGGCAGAGGGTGATGGTGGAGAATATTATCAAAGTACATTATGTATCCATATGAAAAAGTTCTAAAGAAACCAATAACTATGTATCATTAATATTTGCCACTAAGACTTAAACAACACATACAGAAACATTAGGAGATGCTTTGCTTTAATAATCTATTTTTATTTATTTAATAGACTAGACAGTGAAAAAGTGTACCTACACTCTCTCTGTGGGTTATAGGTTTCCCAAGTAGATTTACATACCCATCATTCAGAAGCTTGATTAAACAACACAAACACTGGTTTCACCCCTGGAAAGTCTACTTAGCAGTGCCTGGGTGAGGCCTATTGACTTTTAATTGACTTTTAAAACTCATGGTCAATATGGCCCGATAGGTTTGGAAATGGCATGTGTGGCCATTGTCCAGGCACCATCAGGTCAGTGGACTCCCATGGGAAGGCAGAGAAGGCAAGAGGGGAACCATGACATCCTGGACATTCTCTCTGTGGAACCATACCCATGAGATGTCATGAATGTTCCAGACGGAAGCTGGCAATGTGGAGAGGAGAGTGAGGCAGTGGTGGACAGAAATTTTGCTGTGTAACTTGACCGAAGGTACCAGACAGCTTCATAGTAACAGAGTTTCTGGGGTGTTTCTGAGGGACTTTCCAGAAAATGTTAGAATAAAATATTCAATTTCTAATGGATGATCAACACTCATCAATTCGGGCAGGCATTGTTTGCTCTGTGGAGGGCTGAATGAAACAGAAAGATAGGGGAAAGGCAAGTTCTATCTTCTTGGGCTTGAAGAGGCATCCATCTCTCCCCATCTTGGAAATGAGAAGCCATGGTTCTTTGACTTTATGACTCATGATTGTTTTTTAGGCCTTTGGCCTCAGACTTAATTGCATCTCCACTTTCCTCTAGAAAGCAAGCTATGGGACTTCTTGGCCTTCATAATCTTGAGATTATTAATTCTGTTTAGGAGGGGGTCCTGACTAGTGCACGTTCCAGGTGGAAGGCGTGGGTTGTCCAAGTGAAGGTGACACTCTGGGTCCTGTCCAGGTGGAAAGAGGAGTCTAGAGATTCAAGAGGTCTGGAACTAGCAGATGGTGGAATGCAATGAGGTGGAAGACAGAACATCATCTATCAGGGGCCTGGAATGTATAAGGAACAGACAGAGGCACAGGCCACATGGAGGTGAAATTCTACATTTCACACTCAGGAAGCAGATGAGAAGTCACAGAGAGACAGAAACCTGGGGAGTATGGAACAGGATTTCCTGAGTGACCTTCAGAGGGAGAGCTGCCAAAGTTGTCCAGGAGAAGAAAGCAATCGAAAGAGACACGCAGTTGGGAGGCTGTGCCTGTTCTACATGCAGCCTGAGCATTTATTTAATGAAGAAGAGCAGGGGAGTGGAAGGGAGAGGGATGTGATGGTCCCTGAGGGCTGAAAGGTTGCTTTGGGTTTGGGGAAAGTTGAGCCAGGTTCTAGTCAGAGGGGAGGAAAACACAGGATGGATGTGGGGGAGGAAGGATGGTGTTGGAGGAACAGCATCCTAAAGGCTTCAGTTAGAGTCCTACAGGGAACATCCACTTCCGGTGGACTGAAGTATTTTAATTAGGGGAATAATCCTAGAGGTAAGGCTAGGGATAAAAAGACCAACAAGGCTCATGAGGATCCTTGAGAGAAACATCAGTTGGAAGCTTTTGGCATCCATGGATTTGAGAGGATAAAGGAAAGAGTAGGCTGCCAGAAAACAGAAAGGGGCTGTGGCCACAGAGAAAGCACATCCAGACACTGGGTCAGCTTGAGAGTCCTGGGGTGCTGTGCACGGGTGGCCAGACTGAAGGGTGGGGGATGAAGTAGAAGGGTGCATTGAATGAAGGGTGCATATGGAGGCCAGGGGACGATGTCTCCAGAAAGCTACATTCCCTAAGAGTAAAGGGGCTATGGATGAGGGAAGCAATGCTGTGTGACACCATCATCACAGGATATAGTTGATTTTGGCATGGTCCAAGGACATGGGGCCAAAGCTGGAATGAAGCTGAAAGGAGAGGCCGAGGTGAAGCTGTATGAGGGGCCCCATGCCCATCTCAGATGGCAGTCTCTGGGTTTTGTTGCAGCCTCATCCCCATCTTCCATGCTCAGGTTGAGGTTGGAGCTTTATCTCTCACTGCATCCCCTCAGGCTGTGAGACCCAAACCAGTGAACATCATTCTCTGCTCCTGGTCAAATGACTGTCTGGAGAATAAACATGTGGGCAGCAGCTCAGTTGGTGGAAAGTGCCCAGAACCCGTTTACACATATCAGGTGTATCCCAGAACCCGTGTTACACACATGCAGGTGTATCCCAGAACCCGTGTTACACACATGCAGGTGTATCCCAGAACCCGTGTTACACACATGCAGGTGTATCCCAGAACCCGTGTTACACACATGCAGGTGTATCCCAGAACCCGTGTTACACACATGCAGGTGTATCTGAGAACCCGTGTTACACACATCAGGTGTATCCCAGAACCCATGTTACACACATGCAGGTGTATCCCAGAACCCGTGTTACTCACATCAGGTGTATCCTTTTTATTCAGCCACTGTGCTAAAATATCCCAATGAAAGCAGCTTGAGTGATAAAGATCTTGCTCTGACACACAAAGCCAGAGGGGAAGAGTCCATTGTGGCAGTGGGAAAGGCATGGTGTCGGGAACATGAAGCCATCTCAGTTCCATGACATTAGCTGTCAGAGGGAGAGAACAGGAAATGGGGCGAGGCTACAAAACCTCAAAAGCCACATTAGTGACATACTTTCTCTAGCAGGCCTCCACCTGCTAAAGACTCCATAATCTCCCCAAATATCATCACCTTCTGGGGACCAACTGCTCAAACATGAGTCTATAGGGACATATTTTACATTCAAACCACAACATGGGATACAATAGGGCAAACATAGTCTCAGCCATGGGGATATGGATGCATGTGGGTTCCTGGAACTTTCTGTTCAGCCAACCTAGCCTATGTGGTAAGTTCCAGGCTAGTGACAGACTCCATCTCAAAGAACTAATGAGGTGGACAGTACTTAAGGAATGTACCCTACATTCCATGTACACACATGTGCACACATAGGCTCACACATCCAGCTACACAGGTGCACACCTTCCCTTCCCCAAGAATGAAAATGTGACTCAAGTTGGTCTAATCAGAGGAAACTTAGGGCTTACTCAAGAGCTGCTGAAAAGGAAATTTCTCTTTTTCTGGGTTGGACGGGAACTTGAGGGCATTTGGAGGGGAATATGGACGGCTAGGTGATACAAGGGGAACTGAAGGGTGGAGAGCAGCTATTGGCTTTGTTAAGTCCCAGAATTCATCACCTCTCAGTCTGCTTCAGAGCCGGAGCTTTACTGATTCATATTAAAGAGTTTCTTTTCTTTTTTCAGTAAAATGATTTAAGGTCTTTGCTGAAGACCAACCCAACCCCTTGCTTGATCTCTTTGACACCATTGTGCCTTGAACAGTTGCTTGCCTGTGGCTCTAACACCTGTGTAATTTATCAAAGAGGACTTTAGGCACAGGTGACAGATCACTGACAACAGATTTTCTGAGCTGTGCCCAAAATAGCACACTTTGTGTTTTTCCATTTGAAATCCTCCATTGTCAAGCCACAACGAGAGGCTTTGGTCCCCAAGTTGTAGGGCATGGCATTGAAATAAAGTCCTGTGAAAGAATTTTCCTTTTTTTGAGATGAGAAATTATAAAACCAGCCATTTCCAGAATCTCATGTGCTGGATACATGTGCTTGTGAGACAGCAACTTCACTTAGAATTATACTAAGCCAATCGGCAATCCAGAATCCCTTACTTTTTCAAAATGGGTGAGCTTGAGGCTTTACAGTCTGGCCCCACCTCCTGTTCGCTCTGTTTCTTTCCCTGATTGCTGATATAATGTGACTAGTTGGCATTATGATCCCCACCCCATTTTAACCAGAATTGACTGTATCTCTCCACAACTGTGAGCCAAAAGAAACTCTCAAGCAGCTTTTGTCAGGATTTTTTTTTTTTTCTCTCTCACAGAAACGGAAATGAAATCCACACACCTGACTGTGTGTTTTTTCTTCACACAAATTCTGGGAATCAAAGTCAAGCAATCAGTTTATACCAAATGAGCTACCTACATACCCACGATACACCCCAGCCCTACATACCCATCCTCCAAGTGATCCTTTAGCCTAAATGACATAATGATGTTCTCTGGTTTGGATCTCAAGGTCTGAGAGTGGAGGGAGAGAGATGGGGCTCTAGCCAAAGACGACCTGGGCATGGAAGGGATATGAGGTTTTTCTACAGACCATCTGAATGAATCAGCCGATGTTAGGTCCACCACAAGAGATGTGTGTCACCCTTGTTCTATGCGGCTGGAAATGGATATGTAATGGAAATGGATTGTGACATAGCTGGTGGGTTTCTGCTGCTGGAAACCCCCAAAACATGATGGCATCACACTTGCAGAGTGAGAATGTTTGTAGTAGTGTTAGGTAGACTTTGGTTCTAATCTATATGCTAACAAGGTCATTCCTGTGACATCTGTGGGTCCCTGAATAAGGTCCATAGTCAAATCAGAGTCTCCTTAATGCAGGGTGGTGCTGAGAGTTAAAGTCAATCACTTTCTTTCCCTCATGGCTCATCAACCCTTGTTGAGGTTATATCTTTTCCTCCAGATCTGTCTATTCTGTTTCATCTCCAAACTCATCCTTGTTTTCATGAACTACAAATGACATCTCTGCTCAAGTCTCTCTGCTGCCATTCTTGCCAGCTACAATCCATTCTTTCATTATTTATTCAGGAAGGAGGTAACCAGGTCTTGTATAGCTCAGGGTGGCCTTGAACTCATTAAGGAGCCAAGGATGAATATCTACCTGATCCTTCTGCCTCCTTCTATGAGTGCTAGGATTATAGCTATCAGCTACCTGGCACTGTGTGGGATACAGTGTCGTATGGCTGTGGCTCTACTTGGTTGGTCTTTTTTTTGGGGGGAGGCATTTAACATTTTTATTTTTATGTATATGACTGTTTGCCTGCATGTATATCTGTGTTCCATGTGTGTAGTGCCCTTGAAGGCCAGAAGTGGGTAACAGATGTCCTGAAATTCCACGTGGGTGCTGGGAATTTCTTCTGAAATTCCCTCTTCTGAAAAGAGCAGCCAGTGCTTTTAGTTGTGGGGGCCGTCTTTCCAGCTCCTTGGTTGGTCTTTCCAGAAGGCAATGTTAAACCTTTATTGGATGGTAGAGGGGGCGTCTTCTAATCTGCCTACTGCCATCTTTTTGCCACAAAGATAGGAAGAGGACAGAGTTGATGTCCAGAAGAAGTCATCACAGTGAGCACTGTGGAGAAACCAAGGCATAGGGAGTCTAGCCACTTTATGAAGTTATGTTCAAACTAACATCTTGACTGAAGTGTTGTGTGATATTTTGATTGTGTTCTGGTAAATAAAGCTTGTAGTGAGAGGGCAGAGCTAGCCACTAGCTGACCACAGAGGTCTGGAGGACTGTAGACAGAGAGGAGACAGGAAGTAGGAAGGCAAGACTGAGAGAATTTTTGTCCTTTTGGACGAAGGAATGGTGGAGGTAGGAAGCCACTGGCGGCTGCTCCCTGTTCTCTCATCTTTCAGGTTTTTACCCCAATATTTGACTTCTCATTTTTTATTGATAAAGATTGATTAGATTAATCCTTCACTCAAGTCTTCAGAGTCAGAAGGAGGCAAAGTTTCCCATCAGTGGAGGACTGAATCACTCCTGTTCTTTCTCTTTGTTGGTTTTTCCTCATGAATATTTGTCTTCATTGCTGGTCCCCTAGTAAGAAAACCTTCATTTTCTTCCATCCCCATGATCTTTGCAAGGCTTCATTATGAGTAGAAGATTTTTAATCTAACCCCCGAGCATTTGATTTTTTTGGGGGGACTATCATCAGGAAAGGAACATTCTCAGGAGAGCCAGGAGCTCCAAAGCAAAGGATGAGAGATGTGGAGCAAGGTTGCCTCAGAAGAGCTCAATCTAGATCAGCCAAACTTATGCTGATGTATTGACATGAAAACATTGATAAATGATGATGTTCTAAGCTATTGAGCTTGAGGTGATTTGTTATACAGCAGCAGCTAACTGGAACAGTTGTCAATAAAGATTGTCCACACAGGACAGAACTGCTTCTGCAGCCAGTGATGAGGATGACTACCTTCTTCCCTGTCACATTTGGTAGAACTTCTTATACTGTGTCTCTTAAATTTACTTCTTTCAACTTTTGGTCATTATTTCATCTTCCATATCACTTGCACACTGTCTCCTACTGCTGGTCAAGGAGCTAGTTACCATGGCAACCCTCCATCTGCCTGCTTTCATTTTTCTCCAAATTCTAAATCCCACCATTCTCTTTTCAATGAAAATAAAAATAAAAACTAGAAGATCAAAGCCTGCTTGCATTGTTAACATGTAAACTTAAAACAAACGGTGGAGCCTCTATCAGCATCAACCGTCTTCCTGATTTATTAACAGCCAGGCTGTCAGTGTCAGGTCAGGCATCTAGATAGGCTCAACATGCAAATAATGTTAGGAAACTTGACCTAACGAAGGAACAAAAAAGGAAGAGATGGGACGAGACTGCTCCCTAGAGAGAAGTCTGAT
Organism: Sigmodon hispidus; assembly: GCA_004025045.1. Lineage (NCBI taxonomy): Eukaryota > Metazoa > Chordata > Mammalia > Rodentia > Cricetidae > Sigmodon > Sigmodon hispidus. The sequence continues at coordinate 82,291 of PVIH01006275.1, read as the reverse complement.
GCCTGTTGAAGCAGAGTGAGAAATAGGGAGGGGGGATGATACAAGGAAAAAATCTCAGAGCACACCATGTTGTGTGAGGAGTCTGCAAACCAAAGTTACTCTGTAGAAGTGCAGAGGCCTGTGGGAAGGGGCTGCTGGCTCTCTGCCCTGCTGATGCTCAACCACTTTGGGGAAGCATCTGAGAGAAGTGAGCAGCTTCACTGAAAGACAGCTGTTCTCACACAGGACAACTGAGCAGAGCTGTGCTGTGGCCACCAAATTCTCAGTCCGTGAGTCTCAGTTTCCCTCAGCCTGCGTAAAGAAATGTGTTTTCATAAAGTGTTGAAAGAAAAGGTGCTAGGGCTGGAGAGATGGCTCAGTTATTAAAGAGCTTGCAAGTGGAGCTTCATCACTAGAACCCAAACAAAAATTTATGTCAATGCTGATGATGCAGAGTCAGGAGGATTCACTGGGCATTGTGACCAGGCATCCTACTCAGTGAGCTACGAGGCAGTGGAAGACCAGCTCCGGAAACAAGGTAGGTAGCTCTTGAAGAACACCAGAGGTCAGCCTTGGCTCTCCACATGCACTGGCACTTGTATGCAACTACCCGCCCCCCAACCATGCATGTTCCCACTCTTAAAGAATAGGCAGCTGTAGAGGGCAAGAATTATGAACTCTCAGAAGAGAATCTGGCCGTTCTAGGAGGTACTTGTATGGAACAGACATATGGAGTACCTGCTTTAGCGACAGGTACCCAAGGCAAGGTGTCTTTCTCTGTTTAAATTTGGAAATCTCACCAGATGGCTTTGGAGCAGGCCATAGGGTTTGTGGGCTTTTTCTTTTTTCTTTTTTTTTTTTTTAAACTTTATTTATTTGTTTATTTATTTGCCTTGGTGTTTGCCTGGAACTGGAACTACAGACAGTTGTTAGCTGCCATGTGGGTGCTGGGAATCGAACCCTGGTCCTCTGGAAGAGCAGACGGTGCTCTTAACCGCTGAGCCATCTCTCCAGCCCCAGGGCTTTTTCTTTCATTAAAATGATGTAAATTGTCAAAGACTGCATGATCCCCAAATAGGAGTATGCAAGTCATTTCTGTACATTCCCCTTGACAGCAAAAGAAGGTGTGCAGAATATGCAATAATCAGGAGTGGTGGAATTGGATCAGCCTATGAAAAGCATTTGTTCATTCATTCATTCACTCATTTGTCCAACAAGTACTGGTTATGTTATTGCATGCACGGGAAGAGAAGCTTTTAATTATCTTGTTCCAATCTCTCATAGAAGATAATCCATCTGCACATGGCTTTGTTCTATCTCTTTTAAGTCCTAAGATTTGAGGCTTATTACAGTTCTTTCTAAATTCATGTTCAACAACTTTATACAAATCTTTCCAAGGCTGCTCTTCTCCTTCTCCGCTCTATGGAAGGGGACTTTGGGCTGGGGTGCTGGCCAAAGGCTGTGAAGTTTCAGCCATGTAGGAAGAGTCAGCTCAGGAACTCCAATGACATCATGGCAAATTGTTGTCATTAATTAAGAGTTCATAATTATTTGCACTTGAAATTGAAAATAGACCTCTTGTTTTAAAGAAGTGCTTTGTAGCCCAAGATGGCTTCCAATACATAATCCTTCTACCTCGGTCTTCCCTCCTGTTCAGGGAGTGAGACTACAGGTGTGGACAGCCAGGCCTGGGAAGAGTAGACCACTGAAGTTCATGCAGTATACTAGAGAGATGGCTATGTGGTTAAGAGCACTTGCTGCTCTTGAGGAAGACCTGAGTTCTGTCCCCAGCACCCACATCTGCTAATGTTATTCAAGGCCACGGATGCATAGGGTGAGCCAAGCAAAGACTCTCAGGGTTTAAAGTGCTAAGTAAAGGCTGAAACATTGTCCTCTGCTGTACTCTCCTTCCTCTGGCTTTGGACTAACACTCTGAGACCCACTTGTCAAGAGTCTGAATGGCTCAGGGGCAGAAGAGCCTAATGTATAGAGGGCTGCTTACTAAATCTTCCCAGGTGACAGGGTATATAGACAGACAGAAAGTGCTTGGCAAGACACTTCAGCATCTCAATTTATTACATCCATTATCTGAGTTAGAGATGATGTGAAGCTATGACTATGAGATAGACAGAAAGACGTGAGTGTTTACACTTCCTTGCTCCTGCCTGTTTGTGTTGGGAGCATTGTGAGACTCTCTTCTGTCTTTCTCCATATCTTAGAACCATTTAATTAAATTTAATTTGTTCTCTGGACCCTGGAAAAGACAGAAGGGAGCCAGTGTTTGCTATGTGCCAGGGATTTCATTAAGCATTTTCATGCTGGAAGCTGTACCCAGCACTTCACTTTCCCATTTAATCTTCTGAGCAGCCTGATGCAGGGGGCTTGTTCTCTGTAGTTTTATTGTGGCCCTGCGGACGCTTTGCAAGGTTCGGAAACCCAACTGTAGTCCCCTGTTTGTTCGTTTGTCCACCTATCCATCTGTTCATGTATCAGATTATCTGTTCACCTCCACTGCACACCTGGCAGTTGCTTACTGATCACATGTCATGGGTTTTAAGCAGGACACTGGGGCATTAGCAGTCTGCCCTCATGGAGGTCATACTGTGCTATGGTGAGTGTTCACACCTTTCTGGACTCCTTGGGTGGGATGTCTCAATGACTTAAGTATAGTTTCTCTTTAGGGTCCTCTTCTTAGCTTCTAGCTAGATCTGAGAACCCAAGGATATTTGGGACTTTGCAGCAGTATATGAACTACCCAGAAACTCCAAAGGGGAGAAGGGATTTAAGGTGAGTATATGTTTCAGAGGCCTGAGATTGAGAAGTTTAGTTCAAGTACTAGATAGAATGGTTGGTCTCCACAGTTCAGTAGTTCACAATAAGGGAATGATTTTGCACATGTCTACTTTCTAGGGATCAATGGCATTTTCTGTAGATGTGTTTGATTGATATGAGTCAAGAGGAAGGGCTGCTTCTGACACCTAGTGGGGAGGCCAAGAATGCTGCTAAACATTTTCTCTCCTCTTTCTCCTTTCCACTTCTCTTTTGAGATAAAGCTTCATATATTTTAAGCTAGCCTAAACATTATGTAGCTGAAGATGACCTTAAAGTTCTGATTGTCCTGCCTTTACCTCTACCTCCCGAATGCTGGGATTACAGGCATGTGCTATCATGTCCCTTCTGGCAGCCCTGGGTAGTGAACCCAAGACCTCTTGCACACTAAATGAGCATGCTACCAACTGATATTACATACACCTCCTTCAATTACTTTTCTCATTGCTGTGGCCAAATACCCAACAAGAAGCAATCCAAGGAGAAAGGCTTTATTTAAAAAATTATATTATCAATCAGATGGTGGTGGTGTATACCCTGAATCCCAGCACTTGGGAGTCAGATCTCTGAGTTTGAGGCCAGCCTGATCTACAAAGTGAGTTCTAGGGTAGCCAAGGCTACTCAGAGAAACTCTGTTTCAAAAAACAACCCCATTAAATTATCTATTTATTTGCATATGTATGTCTGTGTACATGTATATGCATTTGTGTGTAGGAGGAGGCCAGAAGAGGGTGTTGGATTTTCTGAGGCTGGAGTAATATGGGTGGCTGTGAGTCACTCAATGTGAGTGTTGGGAACTGAACTCAGGTTCTCTACAAGAGCAGCACATACTTTAACTGAGGAGCTATCTCTTTGGCCTGAAGAAGGATATATTTTAAATTTATTGTTCAATGGATTATAACTCACTGTGGCAGGGAGAGATGGCAGTTGGAAAAGTAGATGGCTGGCTGGGCCAGTGTCTAAAGTTAAGTGATAGAAAATAGGGCAGGTCTCTGCTCAATGACTCCCTTCTTCCAATGAGTTTCCACAAGGTTTTACACCCTTCCAAAACAACCCTGTCAGCTGAGGATCAAGTATTCGAAGACATGAGTCTGTTGGGCATGTTACATCCAAACCCCAGTGGTATCTTATAGTGTTCAGGGCAGTCCCAGCCCCAAGAACATATGTCTAAACGATCAGACTGTGGGAAACCCTGCCTACATTGATAGGAATGGCAGAGGCCTGAGCTGTGTGAATAAACTGGAAGATAAATTCATCTAGACCAGAGAGGTAATGAATATTGCATGCAGCTGTTGGTGGGCTTACATGTCTCCATGCTTATGATCCATGGTTCTGCCATGTCATGTTTCTTAGCTTTGCTTGGTTATAAGATTGCATGGAGTGTTTGCTACTAGGGCCACACTGGTGCAGCTGTCTCACAATGACCAAGAAATGAGCCTGGGATCCTCCTCTTCCTCTCTCTGAAGTGTTTTCTATGTAGACCAGGCTAGACTCAGACTCACAGAGATTTAAACCACCTGCCTTTGCCTCCTGAGTGCTGAGATAAGATTAAAGGCATGCCTCACTGTGCTTTACTGGAATCTCTTTTTATCTCTTGGGTTTGGAAGTTCCAAAGATGTCACTTAGGGCTGAGTTGGTCACTCTTTGGTGAGTCTGGGACTTGTTGTTATAGTAGTGATCTCATTACTTTGTAGGACTAGACAGAAGGAGTGCTTGGGTTGCTGGTTGGATACTCAAAGCTTTCCCAGGAGTTATTTGGGCTGTGAGAGGCCTATTGGCCATGGCTCTGTGACGTCAATCTAAGCAGATGTCTTTGTAACTGGAAGGTCTCTGTGAAGTTCCATGGGGACTTTTTTGTTGCCCACTAAAGGAAGAAGGGGCCCTGAGGTCAGGTTAAGTAATGGCTTGTCAAAGAGCTGAGAAAGGGCAAGACTGCACTTTAAAAAGTCTGGTGCAGTAATATTTTTATTACTCTGTATCCTCTCTCAAGAGCTGAGAGCCCAAGGCTTATTGGTGGAGACACAGCCAAGCTCTTCTGGACACTATAAAACCTAGTGGGAATTCTCTTGACTATCAGAGTGGGAAATTATTAGCTCAGTTGTATTTACATTCTGTTTTTCTCTTTGAAAGATGTTTAATTGGCTTATAAAACAAATAAAAATAAATAAAACATTCAAGCTAAAAACTACATATAAGAACATGGGGGAAATATACATACAAATGAAAGAAAATCAAACTCAGAGGGATTTTTATGTAGAATGGGCAATCAATTTCAAATTTTAAAAACAAACCCTATTTTACTTGTGTTTATGTGTGTTAGTGTCTATGGAGGGAATGCCAGTGCCCTCAGAGGCCATCAGAGCCCAGCAGATCTCTTGGAGTTAGAGTTAGAGGTGGTTGTTAGCCACTTGATGTGGGCACTAGGAATTGAACTCAGGTCCTCTAGAAGAGTAGCAAATGGTTTAACTGCTGAGCCATCTCTGCAGTCCCTCAACTTTATATTTGATATTGAGTTTTCTTCTATGTGTACCAAAATGGAATGCTACTAATTGCATGGCTTTGTGTCAAAAATTTTTAAAAGACTTCTATCATTTCTTTGCTATAGTTGTAAGCAGGACAGTTTCTTCCATAGGCCTTCATAGTAAGGGCACTGGTTTTTCTCAACGCTTAAACAATGTTATTACCAGTTACATATAACTATTTTTTAGACAACAACACAAAACAGAGGGCTTACTTTCAGGGAGCAATGACTTAATGGTTTAAGTAATATTTTGATGCTGGCATATTCTTGTAATTTCAGTGCTTAAGAAACTGAGTTAGGGAGAGTATGAATTTAAGGCTAGCCTGCGCTATATACAAGAGCCCAACTCAGCTCCTATCACTACCACAAAATGAACCAAACAATAAAAATAAAAAATAAAGCCAGGGATATGGCTTGGTGTATCCCAGGGAAAGGCTAAAACACCTGATGACAAAAATTCAATCCCCAGGACCTACATTGTAGAAGAGAGAACTAATGTCTATACATTGTCTTCTGACTCTGTATGTGTACCCTGACATGTTTGTCTGCCCTGCTTCCAAATACATAAATAAATGGAATAAAACAACAATAAAAAGGCAAGCATATTTTGATGTTTCTATAAACAAAGTATTTAAATTCTTAACCAGATGACCTGATAATTATGTTTCTAGGAATCCTCCTTAGGAAAACAATGTAGTCAGAGATTCATATACTGAGACATTTGCTAAATACTAATTCTTCCGTCCTATAGAAATGTATTGGTGTTTCTCCAGTAGCAGGTTGTGTGCCAGATATGGGCATATAGTGGTGGCCATGAAGGCCACAGGGCTTATGATTTAGTCAACAGAATTGTTGTTACTATAGACAATGCCATTGACATAAATAACACAGCTGTACATTAGCAGTAGAGTCATAGTCATAAATAGCACCTGACAGTACTAGCATTTGTTTTTTAAAAATCATTTTCTTTATTACTGTTATGTTGTATGTAGTTTCTGGGCCAGACTTTTTGGTCTAGCACAGAGGTTCGGACCCACTCTCAGCCCCGCTTAGTCTCAAATAATCACACATAGGCTTATATTAATTTTACACTGATTGGCGTAGGGCCCAGGCATATAGCTTGCTAACTCTTTACCCTTAAACTAACCCATGATTCTTATCCTGTTCAGCCATGTGGCTCAGTACCTTTTCTTAGAGCAGCATTTTAGTTTCTTTCCTCTGCTTCTGCTGGCGACTCATCCAGCTCTCTCTGGCATCTCTGCTCTGTTCTTCCTGTTCTCAGAGTTTTCTTAGTCTGGTAGCTCCACCCACACTTCCTGTCTGCCTTTGGCCAATCAGCAATTTTATTAAATCAGTAGGCAGGACAATTATTCACAATGTAACAGAACACAATCCCACTACACTGTTACATGTATGAGTGCATGTGGATGTACTGCAGTGTATTTGTAGAGGTTAGAAGACCTTTTATGAGTATGGGTTTTCTCTTTCCACTGTGGAATCCGGGAAATGAATTCAGGTCACCAAGCTCACACAAACAAATGATTTTATTCTTTGAACCATCTCACCAGCCCAAGGGCCAGATATTTGGTAAGCTTGGAAAATAAAAGTGAAGAAGCAGTGTGATATGCTGTTAGTAATAAGAGAAGGTGTTAAAAGTGTGGGGATACCTGGAAGTAACATGGTGGTTTCATCTCTACATGGCATGTGGACACCATTCTTTTCTTACCTCCTTGCAGGAAATTCTATGTGGGGAGGTTGCCCAAATAGGATCTGCAAGTTGCAGGTCCCCCACAGAAGCATGATCTGGGTGCCATTGTCACAGACTCACATTGGTTATACAGTAGGACCCCAGAACTGAGTTTGGAAGATGGAATGTGGGAGATGAATAGACCTCTCAAATAGAGCCAGCTGGGCTGGACTGAGGTTCTCCTGACCTTGAGTCACTGACAGATGGGAGCTATATGCCTGGCCTTGGAAAGATGTTCATAGCAGTGTGAGTTGGTAGAAAAAAAAAAGCATCCAGATCACATATTAGACAGAGGTGAACTTGAAACCCAGAGTTGGCATTTATTAGCTCTCTGACCTTGGCTGACTTATATCTATTGCCTCAAGTGACTGCCATAAAAATTTAATAATAAAAGGAATAAAAACTGACATTCATTGTAACTGACATTAACACAACATAGTGATTTAATATTAATATTTGTGTTTATATAAGTATGTATGTGCATACAAAACATAATTATAAATTGTATTTACAATTTAAAATGTACTTATTTATTTATTTATGTGTGTGTGTGTGTGTGTGTGCACGTGTGCGCGTGTGCACCAGTTCTATAATGCACATGTGGTTTTAAGAGGAAATTATGCCAACCTGTTTTCTCTCTTCACAGTGTGGGTCCTTGGGCATTGAACTAAGGTAGCTGATCTTTGAGGCAAACTCCTTTTGTCTGCTTAACCATCTTCTTTTTTAAAAAAAGCTTTTTTTTTATTTTTGACATACCCACCATTGTTCTCCCTCCATCTCCTGTCCCTAGTCATCCTCCTGCTACCTCAGCCCGTTCCACAAACTATTTCTCAGAGAGTGTGAGGTCTTACAGGGTTACTTAATTCAGTCTGTTCTATCAAGTTGAGGTAGGAACAAGCCCTTTCCTCCAGTATCAAGACTGAGCAAGGTGTCCTCTGTAGGAAATGGGCTCCAAACAGCCAGTTTATGTACTGGTTATAAATTTTGGTCCCACTGCCAGAGGCCTCATAAAATGCCCATTCCATGACATTCAATGTCATTCACATTTAGAGGGCATAGTCAAGTCTCATGGAGTTTCCCCAGCTGTCAGTTCAGAATCAGTGAGCTTTCAATAGGTCAGATCAGCTGTCTCTGTGGGTTTCCTCATCATGACCTTGACCCCTTTGCTCATATAATCTCTCCTGTCGCTCCTCCCTCTTGGCCCGGTGCTTAGCTGTGGATCGCTGCATCTGTTTTTTTTTTTTAAATTCTGCTTAACTATCTTTATGGCTCCTAATTTTTGCAGTTTTTGAATTATCATGCAACCCTCAAAATATGGCTGGCCCATGCTCCAAAATACATATCTGCAGAGATATTATCCACAAATGTAGACAAAGAACTATTTTCTTCAAAAGTGAATAGTGATTTTTTAAGAGTACACAGAAGTAGAAAAGACACCATGATACCGCCTGAACTGTCTGCCTCTCAGCTTCTTGGTGATTAGAATCTTGGCAGTCTCCATTTGATGTTTTTGTTACTGGAATAGTCTGCAAAAATCCAGGCACCAAATCTTGTCATTTGTCACCCTCACTTTGCCTGGTCATGGAACCTCATTTTTCCTCACCCATGCTTTGCTCTGCCATGTATATTCTGGGTTTCAGGGCCACACATACCTCCTTCTATGATCCTCACCTTCAATTGGATGCTCTTTCCTTGTGGGCTGTGTTTATAAGCCGTGTTTGAGGTCAGATCTCACTTATACACAGATGTGCTGGCTGCTGCCTCTTCAACCTTATCTGATATGATTTATACCGAGTTCCTGGATCCATGTTTCACAATAAATTCTTCTTAAACAGGCTGGTGTTCAGACTCGTTTCTCATCTCCAAGGAGGCTTTTGACTGATAACCTGAAGAATTGCTTCCCTGTGACTAGCAGGGTAATGTGATATCCTAGTCTGCATGCTCTTCTGGCTCCTGGAGGTAGGTCAGAGCTAGAACTTCCAAGTGTTGCTGGCTGCCTTGGATAGAGTCACTAACTCTCTGCTCCCATTTTCTGCTCATTTTCCTCTGCATTGCCAGATTTTAGCTCCTAGGCACCAGGTCTGCTCCATGCTGAGGATGATCCTCTGGGACACATTTCTCAGAAACTCAATATGAAAGGCCCCAAGGAAAAAGGCGAGTTTGAGTTCTGTGCATGTTCTTATTGGAATCTGCAGGCATCAAAAGGCACAGTTGTATGGAGACCTTGAAGTTTGCTTGATGCCAGCATTGTAAAAAGGATTATGTCTGAATTATTTTTCTTTTTTAAAAAAGTGTTATTTTACTTTTATCTTATGTATATGTTTGTGTCTATATGGTAGCATGTGCATGTGTAGAGACCGGAAGATGGTGTCAGGACACCTGGTTTGGGAGTTACACGTGGTTGTTAACCACTTGCTGTAGGAGCTAAGAACTGAACTTAGGTCCAGCAAAAGCAGCAAGCACATTCTCAGTGGCTGAGCTGTCTCTCCAGCCCCTGTGGTTGAAATTCTGGCTTTATGTGGATGCCACAGTTGTAGTGCAGGTCTTAAAAAGGTCTCCATAGGCCCCAGCCACTTGTTATTTGTGAATCTCTCTCTCTCTTTCTTTCTTGGTTCACTTTTATCTTAAAATGTGTGTGCATGTGTGTGCTGTGGAACTATGCTCTTGTACACTGTAATATTTGTCACTGTAAATATTGGTTTAATAAAATGCTGATTGGCCAGAAGCTGGGCAGACAGAAAACATAAGTAGGCAACCAGACAAGGAGAATTCTGGGAAGAGGAAGAGCAGGGGACACTATCCAGATGCAGAAGAAGGAAGATGAGAATGCTGTACTGAAGCAAAGGTACCAAGCCATGTGGCTAAACATAAATAGAATCTTAGGTTAATTTAAGCACCAGAACTAGCATAGAGTAGTTCATATATGTCTGAACTACTGTCCCAGAAGTTACTATAAAATTAAGCCTCTGAGTGAATTATTTCATAAGTGGCTGTGGGGCTTCTAGTCCCGACGTAGGGGCTAGGCAGGACCTAGAAACTTCCGGACTCTCTCTCTCTGTGTGTGTGTGTGTGTGTGTGTGTGTGTGTGTGTGTGTGTGTGTTAGCCTAGAAGTACAGAAAATGGCACTGTATCCCCTGTATAATTGTGAGCTGTTTAATTTAGGTGCTAGAAACCAAACTCAGGTGTCCTGTAAGAGCAGCAAGTCTTGTCCCATATCCACTGAGATTCTCTTTATCTTGCCATTATCTCCCTGTAGTCACAGGCACCTTTTCTCATGTGCTAAGTACACAGACAAGATGCCCAGATCCTTCTGAGAAAGTAGAGACAAGCAAAGCATCCAGTTTTAATCATGTAACTATTCTTGCCACCCCTCCCAAAGGGAGTCTGGAATGCCTGCAGTAAAGAACTGAGTCCAGAGTTTCTCACAAGGCACAACTAATAGAATCCACCAAGACATTTACTATAATTTATCTTTTAAAAATAGATTTTATTTATTTATGCATTTGCAAATATACACACATGCATGGACCAGTTTTATAAACCAATATTTGCGAAGAGCAAGTATTCATTGAGAAAATACCCCCAACAGATTGGCCTGTGGACAACTTTGTGCTGATTTTTTTTGATTAATGATTGGTGATTAATATGGGGACGGGTCCCAGGTCACTATGAGTGTTGCCATCCCTGGGCTGATATCAGGTCCTAGGTACTATATAAAAGCAAGCCATGAGGGAGTAAGACAGTGAGCAGCACTCATCAATGGATTATGCATTAGTTCCTGTTTCCAGATTCCTGCCTTGGTTATGTTCCTTTAGACTATGATGTACAAGTATAAACAAAATAAACTCTTTCCTCCCAAAAGTTGTTTATGGCCATGGTATTTTATCACAGCAATGGGAATTTTAAGACAGAAATTTGTAACAGGAGTGGAGTGACAGATACTGATTATATGTTTTTTGAGAATTGCGGTGGCATTTGAACTTTTATCTAGAAAAGTCATTCAGTGATCAGAGCTCAGTGGGCTGTTCTGTGGGAGATGGAAAGATAAGAATGCCAAGGGAAATACAGACCATGGAGATTTGCCTTGTGAAGTTTCAAAGGAAAGTAAAGACTCTTATCAGGTTAGTTCAAGTGACATTTTGAATTATGAACCACTAAAGGAAGGCTTTTTTGTTTTTCTAGGACAATTGATGCTGGTCAGCTAGACGGGAAAAATAATGGTGATTAAAAAAGAGACCAAAATAATTGCAGCAGAATCTCCTAGTAATGTTTCTTTTGGTTGACACATAGAAGCTATGGTTCAGAGGAGGCTAAAGTTATACCTCATGCTGGCAGTCAAATTAGGGGACTGTTTTCACAGATAGAATTGGTTTTGAAGGCCTCCTGTGATTAAAAAGAGTAAGCCAGTAAGCAGCATTCCTCCATGGCTTCTGTGCATTGTCCCTGCCCTGTTTGAGTTTATGAAACTTTTCCTCCCTAAGCTACTTTTGGTCACGGTGGTTTATTACATCAGTAGAAACCACGACTAAGACAACACTCATGCTATGGTGTGCATGTGGATGTCAGAGGACAGCCTGTAGAAATTAGATTTCTCTTTCCACCATGTGGGTTCCAGGGATTGAACTCAAATCATTAGATTTGGCAGCAAGGGTCTTTAACCACTGATCTATCTTTCTGGCCTTCACTTATAGTTTTCTACCTGCCTAGGATGTCTTTATTTTTTACTTCTGGTAACATAACTCATGAGCTGAAGGTATACCCTGGGAGCCAAATTGCATAGGTTCAAGTCCTCACTCTAATGTGCACAGAGACACAAATCTGTGATTGTACCCAAGTCATTGAGTAATTACTTACTTACATGAATGTCTTGTTTGTATGTGAACTATTCATCAATGAACAGTTTCAAGCAGTCCTAGCTCCTCTCTTATAGCAGTGTGACTTCATGCAAACATGCATTGGTGTCTAAGTTTTCTTATCTTTTGAACTAGAGTCTGGGATTATGATAAACAACTATAATTAAGATGGCTTAACAATAACAGGCCTTAATTCTCTCACAGTTCTAAAGACTAGATGTCCTGAATCAAGGCATCAGTAGAGGTTGGGTGGAAGAATCTGTACTAGAAATCTTTCCTAGCTCCTTTATGACCAATGGCCATTCATGTTTCAATCTTTATTGCACCCATCAGATAGCTTTCTTTCTTAAATACATTTTAAAAAATGATTTTGTGTGTGTGTGTGTGTGTGTGTGTGTGTGTGTGTGTGTGTGTGTGTGTGTATTTTTGGTGTATGTACCTGTGTGAAGCTGCCTGTAGAGGCTAGAAGAGGGTATAGATATCTTGGAGCTAGATTTTTATGCAGTTGGGAGCTGCCTGATATGATGCTGGGGGTTTGGACTATGGTCCTTTGCAAAAGCAGCAAGCTGTGATAATGACTGAGCCATCTCTCCAGTCCTGTATATGGTTTTGTACAAATGTTCTTTTCTCCAAAGCATACCCACATCCAATATAACCCCATGTTAATTTAACTACATAATCAAAAATGCTATTTCTGAATAAGGTCACATTCACATGTTAGTGGCTGTGAATTTTCTAGGTAAAGTATTTAACCAAGTGCCCTTCCCTAAAGATTGCTTCCCCTACCATTCTCAATATGGTGTAATAAAATCTTATTCCAAATTGGTTTTCATTAAGTGTGTGTCCTTGACTAACACAAAGGACAATGGCACCCTTTATTCAGAACAAAACAGCAAGAACTTATAACTGGGGCCTGTAGTAGAAAGTTTCTGGACCAGCCTAGCCTCCAGATCTAGACCTGCCTGCAGCTGCTTAGCTCTGCCTAGCCCTGAGGTCTGGACCAGGAATCATAAAGTCCCAAAGAAACACACAGAAGTTTATATTATTTACAAACTGTTTGGCTTATGGCTTAGGCTCATTATCAGCTAGCTCTTATAAACTTAACCCATGTTCATTAATCTATATTTTGCCATGTGGTTTGTGACTTTACCTGTGTTACATTATATCTTGCTCTCTTGGCAGCAGATCACAACATCTCTGTCTGACTCTGCCCTCCTTCACCTTTATCTATGCTTGGATTTTCTGCCTACCTATAAGCTGCTTTGCCATAGGCCAAAACAGTTTCTTTGTTATCCAATGGTAATTCACAGCATACAGAAAGACATCTCCCATCAGGGGCTAGCCTGAGACATTCTTGTAGGCCTTATATCTGAATCTATGCATTTCTATTTGTGTCTTCAAGGTTGATGACATTGTAGGTGGAAAGCAGAGGGTAAGTGGAATCCTGGTCTGACATTGGGAGTGACATCAACCTTCTTCCTGTTCTCTGGCCACATAAGGCAGACTTTCCTGATACTCTAGCTCTGCGGTCAGTGACTCATTGTGCAGCATGATATCATGTTATGTGTTATGTCAGTGTCACTGGTGTCTATGATTAGAACTAGGGGTCTTCCCCAGTGGAAAACATAGATAACCTATTGATATATAGAAAAAGTCCTGAAAGGAAGGATTTTTTAAAATTACAAATAATACATTTCTTGGATCTAGTTCCAGGCTGCCATGTTGACCTCATGCTTCTGTTGCCATGAATTCTCACCATGCCTTTCTCATCATGCAGCGTATTCCTCCAGGAACTGTAAGTCAAAATAATTCCCTTTGTCCATAAAATAGATTTATTTATTTAGTGTACACATGTTGGGGGCTCATATGTGGAGGTCAGAGGGAAACTTGAGGGTGTCAGTTCTCTTCTTCCATCTTTACTTGGGTCCCAGGTATCAAACTCAGGTTGTCAGGCTAGGTATCAAGCACCTTGATGAGCCATATTGCTGGCCTAAGAAAGAGGGACTTCTCGTCCACCAGCCTCAGCATTCATGACATAGAACATATTGAAAGCAAAGAGAGAAAGCTGGCCAATGGACTTTCCACTAGAGACTCTGGGAATAGCCATGCCTGAGATCAAGTCAAGCAGAGCTGTGTCAATTGAGGTACAAGGATCTTAAAAAATAAGAGTCCAGATTGCTTCTACAGCTGTAGTAAATTATCTGAGTTAGCAAGAATATGTGGAGATGGGTTATAAATGGATGAGAATCATCCAAAGGAATCAGAAGGGAAACAAAAGAAAAATTAGAAAACATACATGGTCCAACCACTGAGAAACAGGCTAAGAAGATTGGCCCAATGATGACAGGGGAACAGCAGGGTTTGTTCAGATGCTGATGCTGAGTGAGGTGAGGAAGATGCTGACATTTGGTTGCTGTGGAGATCTGTGCTGTTACAGACACCATTGCAAATGTGCTCTGGACTCACTTCTCATGACCTATATGGAGGCATGAAAGACAGACCCTTTCTGAGAAAGCCATCACTTTGTGCTACCAAGATGAAGCAAAGAATGGTAACTCTTAATTTGTTATGCTCTCCCAGGCTTAGGGGCTTAAAGACGTTATCTTCTTTTCAATTTTGCATGAAGGAATATATTGCCCAGGTTTGTTCAAATGTGTTTTGTGACAGAAAAATCAACCTTACCCCATCAGATAATACACTATAGTTGTAAAAGCAATCTGGACTCCTGCTTTTTAAGTGACCTCAGCATTTTCATTCTTTCCATGTGAATAGAGTTCAGGTTGAAGTGACGAAATTGATTGATGATGCTTCAAGACCCTTAACCAACTCCACTTCAAAGGTTAGCCAATAAGAAATAAAAGTATCATAGAGGAGAAGTGCCTTGAATTGTGGCTGGCCTAAGGCTGTAAGGAGGCATCTAAGAGCTCTGGTGTTTTAACTCAGAAATTTATTACCAACTTGTCCCTGCAGCAGACACCTTGTTTCTGACCAGAGGACCTTGTTTTGCACTGAGTTATGGATCTCAGATTCCTGCGTGGAAGTCTACATTTCCAGGACCTCAGGATGTGACTGAGTTTGGAGATGGGGCCTTTCAACAGGGATCCAATTAAAATGAGATCATTAGTGATTCCTAATCCCACAGGACTTCTGATTCTGGTAAAAATAGACTTGAACACATGTAGCCCATAACATGGATGGTGTGTGTGTGGTAAGTTAGACACAAGGAAAATTGTCATTTGTGATTTGAAGAGACCAACCATATCAATACTTTGCTTAATTTTGGTGGCATAAAGTGATGGCCTTCTCAGAAAGGATCTGTCTTTCATCCCTTCATACTGGTCATATGCAGCAGTAAGCCCAGAGCACATTTGTGATGATATCTAACCTTAAATTTGACTCTAGAACCCTGAGGCTATAAACTTCTGTTGTTAAGGCCCCCAGTCTGTGGTACTTTATTTTGGAAACTCCAGCAAGCCAATGTAGCCCTAGTTCTGGAAATTTCTTCTACTGTAACAATTTATGCAGATGAAGTTTCCTAGCTCTTACAGCTTAACCCATTTTTATCCATCTATTCGCTGCCCCAAGGCTTGTGCATTTTACTTCTATCCCATTTTGTGTGTCCAATCCATTCGATGTCTGGCTGGCAACTCCTCTGACTCCGCCCTTTTTCATCCCAGCATTCTTTCTGTCTCAGGCTGTCTCGCCCAATCTCTTCCTGCCCAGCTATTGGCCAATCAACTATTTATTAACAAAGACAGCAACAAATATTTACAGTATATAAAAGAATTATTCCATAGCAGATGATTTATTTTATTTTAAATTGTGTGTGTGTGTGTGTGTGTGTGTGTGTGTGTGTGTGTGTGTGTGTGTGTGTGTACAGTGTCCTTTGAGGTCAAAAGAGGGCACTGAATTCCATGGAGTTAGAGAGAGGGAGTTGAAAATGATTCCAGTTTCCCAGCTCGGACTTCAGGATGGATGGTAGTGAGGGAGGGGGCATGGAGGGATGAGCATGTGTGGAGAGTCTCAACAGCTAAAAAGTGAATGTGTGTCTCAGTCACTATTTTATTGCTGTGAAAAGACACCAGGACCAAGGCAATTCTATGAAAGAAAGCACTTAACTGGGGGCTCGCTTACAGTTTCAGAGGGTTAGTCCATTATCTTCATAGCAGAGAGCTTGCCAGTGTGAATGTGGGCCCTGGAGCAGTAGCTGAGAGCGGAGAGAGAAAATCTAGGCTCTGCGTGGGCTTTTGAGTCTTCAAAGCTCACCCTCCAGTGATAACTTCCTCCAAGGCTGAACTTCCTAATTCTAGTCCTTTCAAGAGTTCCATCCCCTGGTGACTAAGCATCAAATATCCGAGCTATGAGGGCCACCTTTTTCTTTTCTTTTAACTTTCTTTTTGTTTATTCTTTGTGTCTTTCACATCATGCACCTCAATCCCATTTATCTCCCATCTCTTTGTATCCACTCTCTGCTCTTGCGCTCTCTCCTGCACAAAATAAAATGATGTTTTAGAGAAAATAAGAAAAAAAAATCTCATTATGGAAGCTGTAGTGGGACACAGTGATATCCTATTGTTCACATACCTTGGCTTGCAAGTGCTCACTGCAAAGAGTCATTGGTCTGGTTCAAGGCCTCTGGTTTCTGCTACACTATCAGTGCTGGCTCTCATTGGGACTCCTTCTGGTTATCCTGCTGTTGCCTTTGTGGAGATCCTGCAGCTTTGGGTCTGCAGGACCTCTTCATGTGCTCCAGCAGATCATACATGGGGTGGATGTTGGGGTGGGCCAACTCATAACCATGGTTTGGGGCCTGGCTTGTTGCAGGATTGATCAAACTACCAACAGCTAGTTCACCCCATACATTAGTTAGTAAGAGGTATGCCTGGTTCTCCTGATTTCCTGCCCTCAGAGTTGGCTTACCCACACCTATACCACCAGGGCTAGCTCTACTGTGTGCCCAGGTGAGGTACAGAGTCCATTTTCCTGAGTGCTGCAGTTGGTGATGGGGCAGGACAGCTCTCCTGTTCTTATGACCTCAGGACCAGCTCTCTCAACTGCCACAGGCAGTGAGGGGTGTATGGGGTATCTCTTCCTCACCCACATCACCATATAGCAGATGAGGGGCAGGACCAGATCTCCCAAGCTCACATTCTCAGACATTTTACCAGCACCCCCATCAACAGGATCAACCCTACTGTGCTGCTCCGATGAGGTATAGGGTCCATTTTTCATAGTGCTGCAGATGGTAAGATGGTATGTGTGTGTGTTGTAGTCATTCATAGTCATTCATATTCAAACCACCATAATGGGTAAGCATGATATTAGGAGGGCCAGCAGGCTTGACATTAACACCTTTACCCACTGAGCTGAGTTCTCATTGACCAGAAGCTCACTTTTTAGATTAGGTTGGCTCTCCAGAAGGCCCCAGGGATCTGCCTGCAATCCTTGGGACTTTCTTAAAGCCTGAGATTTTATAGCTTTGAGTATGCCAGGTTTACAAAGGCATATCATCAAGCCAGGCTTTTTTATGTGGCTTCTGGGGCTCAAACAAGTTTTTCTCCAGCTCATGGTATAGGCCTTTAAAAGAGAAATCAAGGAAGGGAAGGGAAGTGTGTGAGTACTTTGAGTAAGCCAACACCTCGAACAGGTGACAGAGCATCACAAGGTGCCTCAGCATGCAGATGATGCCCTTGGGGATGTTCCTTAGCTGCCAGCTGGTTGTGGAGCCCCTCTCCCGGCAGCTGTACCCTCAGCACACTTGAGTGTTAGCAAATGCTTTTTTGATTGACTGGTGGTCTCAAAACACTTCAGTAAGATCCTGAATGACTCAGCTTCCAGTTGGGTCTAGTAGCCTGCTCTTGAGCCAGCTGCTCTGATGGTAGCACAGAAACCGGCCACTGCCTCTTGGTGACCTCAATACAGGAACTGGCTGCCCTTAAGTCACGAGATCGACTCTGCAACTTCCAAAACATTCTTTTGCTCTTCGCCCAGCCAAGTCTCTGATCTGCTAGCAGCTTGCTCCTCGTGACCTAGAAGTGGCCAATGCCCCAGGGAAGGAGGCTGTCTAAGCTTCCTCCTGTTTACTGGCCTCCCACTTCCTCCCATCACTGCTGTGTCCCTGCCTCTTTCCAGGAACCTTCTTGTACCTGGTTCCAGCAGGTCTCTGGGCAGATGCTCGGCCTATCAGATGTAGGACCTGAGCTGGCGAAAGGCCAATGTTAGCTATGAATGTTGGCATGAGGCTTAAATCCACACTGGGTTCCTTCCTGCCTCCTGCAGTAGGCCTAACCCGGCTTTTCTTTCTCTGTTCTGGCCAACACAACTGCAATCCAGGTTTTCTTTTGCACATAGATCTGTCTGATCTATCTATCATCCTGTGTACCATGTTTAAAAAAATCCCATAGCCCCTCCCCTACTCTGCTTGTGTTTGAATGAAAGTGACTGCTTGTTTGATTATCCCGATTGGGATGTGAGTTAGGTCAGGAACTCCCTCTTAGGGACCACATGCTTCTGAAAAAGCTACTTAAAACTTTGACCCACCCTCTTTAACACTATCATTTATTGGTTACAAGAATATTGGAACCTACTGTGTGCCTGGGACCCCAGTAGATTTTAAGGAAATAATACATCTGGCTCTGTTATGCTTGGGATCCCCCAGGGTCAGAAGTGAATAATGTACTTCATGATATGATAGGGAAACAACACAGCAGGGAAACTCTTGGCGTAGACCTTGGAGTCAGAAGACATGCTTATAAGCAGAGGCTGCAAAATGCTGACAGAGGTCAGGAGGGCCAGGGGATGCTGACACTGATAGCCACCTTGAGGTCAGGATGCCATCCTGGCTGAATCTTGACCCATTTCGTAGATGATACCAGGTGCAAGGAAAGAAGGAAAGACAGCGACCCACTGGGCCTTTCCATTTTTGGTATGGCACTTCTTTATCAGCAGACTTTCAAAATGGGATTCCAGGAATAGCTCAGTTGGTAAAGCACTTGTCTAGCATGCACAAAGCCCTGGGTTCAATCCCTAGCACCCTATAAAAACAGGCAAAGTAGATAATGCCCTATAGCCTCAGACTTTGGGAGGATCCTCCTGCAGGGATATTTGAATCTCAACTATGTTCAAGAATCTCAGCTATGTTCAAGAATCTCAACTATGCCAGGGGTTTCATGCTAGTCTGGAATCCATGAAACTCCAGTTGGGTGTGGGGTGGGAAGATTCCAATGAATTACATCACTATGATCTGTGAAAGAGTTTGTGCTTTGTGGAATCTAGATTTTTGATTCTGTAGAGCTTATTCAGTGTCCTGGTGGATAGGCTTATTACTCCAAAAGCAAAGCTCCAACTGGAACCCTCCAAGATCAGCCTCATTCATAAGCTACAATTTCCTGGCACCAATATTAACTTCTTACAGGTCAAATACCTGAGAAACTGGTACCAATAGCCTGAGAACTGAATCTGTGGTTAAGAGTGTTCACTGCTCTTCCAGAGATCCTAGGTCAGTTCCTGGTATCCATGCTGGGCAGTCAACAGCCACATGCAACTCTGCCTTCCGGGGACTGATACCCTCTTCTAGCCTCCTTGGACATCTTTACTCACATGACATGAACAAACACACACTCACAAATAAACATCTAAAAAAATTCTAAAAATACGTGCCAAAGGCAGGCAGTCAGGGAAAACATCACCTCTTATTTTATGTACATACAAACAGAAGAGCCAGAGACTATACTCGTGTTATTTCAGGTGAATTATGTAGGCAGGTTCTTCCTCTTGCATGCCTCATGCTGAACACTTACTATATGACCTCATAGCCACATCTTGGCATGGGAAATATTAAAGAACTTGTCTAGTGTCTGAAGATGAACAAGTAGGGGCAAAGGTCACAGGATGCCTCACACTGGCCCTGGGCTCCTAGCCATGTCTCAGCCCCCCAGAGGTTCTTGGTGCTCAGCGTCTTCTCACTCATGGAACTGAGCTACTCTTCAGACCTTGGCTTGATTCTTCAGGGAGAAAGGAGGGCTGGCTGAGGACTCAGAGCACAACAGACCATAGAGGGAGGGTTGTGTGAATTGTCTGGGGGAAGGCTGAACAGCCATGTCCTTCAGTTAGTGGCTTTCAGGATTTGGATTTTTCTGGAAAGCAGGTCCAGGGAGAAGTGGAGATTAGAGAGGAAGGAAGAAAAGGAGAAGGGGAGATGGGAAGAAACAGCTTGGCTATGGAGGGTGCGTTCCAAGTCCCTAACCAGAGCCTAAGGAAGGAGGGCATAAATCCTTTGTATTTGCCTCTGTGCATACACCTAAATTCTCTGTAGCATTATTAGTGCATGCACATGCGCATGTGCATGCACCCAGGTTCCCTGCAGTGTCAGTAAAACACAATACCCTAGTTGTGTTGGAAGCAGCATTGCTGCTGCCCTGTTACAGCTGGGGCTGAGGTGTGGCAACTGTGACCTGACCTTGTGGTGTAACAACTCTTCTGCCCAGGTCCTTCAATTTAGACTGTGTCTCTGCAGAGAGCACATGGAAGAAGGAGACGAGGGAAGGTTTCCTTTAGGGAAGTTAAGAAAGTTTCCTTAGGAAATGCATTCATTGGCATGGGGGTTGCTTTAGGAGTCTTATTTTCACCATCTGTCTCCAGTTGCTTAGGCCCTTTCCAGGAAGGCATGTACCAGGACAAGATGATGTCTCCCAGTATCCTAGGGAGAATCCTATATTGGCTTTATTTATTTGCTTTTCTTGATTGGTTTGATTTTTTAGGGTTTGATTTTTAGGATTCCCCAGACCTCGCAATACTACTCTGTAAACATGCTACCATTGATTTGTAGCCCCAGCCTCTGTGGAATAATGGAATGTCAGCATCCCCATCAGTGCTGGGGTGCAATATGAGTCACTAGTTCTCTCAAGGAACAGAATCAATAGAATGAATATATATTAAGCAGAGGGTTTATTAGATTGGCTGACACAATGCAGTGTGGGGAGGTCAACAGTGCTGTCTCATATTGCAGAGGCCAAGAATATGCTCATGGCTCAGTCCATGAGCCTGGATGTCTCCTTGGTCACTATCTGGCACTGACAGTCTGGGGAATTCCTGGAGAGCCAATGGGCTTCAGGCTATGTTAGAAGCCAGTAGAAGCTGCTTCTAATACCAGTGAAGGGGTGAAACTGTAATAGGATGGATGGATTTGTCATAATAGTGAAGGTAAGGGGCTGGAGAGATGGCTCAGTGGCTAAGAGAACTGACTGCCTTTGCAGAAGACCCAGGTTCAATTCCCATTACCTTCAAGAAGGCTCATAACTGTATGTAACTCCAGTTCCATGGGATTCAAATTCTCTGGACTCCAAGGGCATGATGGCAGCAGACACACATGTAGTGCAGAGACACACAGATAGGCAAAACATTCATGTGTATAAAATAAAATAAAATAAATTTAACAATAACAACAACAAAAGATAAATAGGCAAAAAGAAGTTTCCCACTACAGGAAGTTGCCACCCACATTAGTGTGGGTATTACCCTCTAATAATCTGATCAAGAAAAATTCCCCACATGAGTGAGTGCCTAGGCTTACCTTTTGGTAAATTTCAGATGCAATCATGTGGACAACCAATACTGATCATTAGAAGCACAGGGCTTTTTGTGTGATTCTTGTAGGGCAAATGAAACTGAGCCACAAGGAAGCATTTGGCTAGACTCATGCCTTGTGGGAACGTGCACTGTTACAGCTGTATGCCATGTTCCATCACACCTTCAGAGAAGGTTCTACTGATACCTTAATTAATGACATAAATCATTAAGAAATTCAGGAGCTAGATAAGAAAGATCTAGGAATAAAGCATCTGATTTGTGTCTTGGAAGAATTCACAGAGTATGGAGAAGCTGTTGAATTATAGATATGACTAAAATGAACTGTGGTTAGTTCTCAGAAGAGAGAAGCCCAAGGTATCTGTTTTTCTTTTTTTTTTCTTTTAAAACTTTATTTATTTATTTATTTATTTGCCTTGGTGTTTGCCTGGAACTGGAACTACAGACAGTTGTTAGCTGCCATGTGGGTGCTGGGAATCGAACCTGGGTCCTCTGGAAGAGCATACGGTGCTCTTAACCGCCAAGCCATCTCTCCAGCCCCAGGTATCTGTTTTTCTAACACAAGGGGATATGATGCCCCCTTTTGGTTTCTGAGGGCACTGCACATACATGGCACATATACACACAGACAGACATATATTAATTGTAACAGGTTTCTGGCCCGGACTTTCTGGGCTTGGAGAGAGGTTTGACTGGTAGTAACACAGAGACACACAGACACTTCCATTGATTTTCTGCTGTGACCTAGGGCCCAGGCATATAACTTGCTAACTCCTTCATCTGAACTCAACCCATCTTGTTCAGCTGTGCGGCTCGGTACCTTTCTCAGAGCAGCAGCATTTTAGCTTCTTTCTCCTGCGTCTGCCCTCTCACCGTTGTGTCTCTGTCGCATTCCTGTGGCGTCTCTCTCTGCTCTAAGATTTTTTCAGTCTGGTAACTCTACCCACACTTTCTGTCTGCTTTCAACCAGTCAGCTTTTTATTAAACCTGTAGGAGGGACAAATATTTGCAACATACCATAATCCCACTACACATTACACATTAATAAAGATAAAATAAATGTTCAAAATTTCCTCTGAAATTGACCATAGTCTCTGATGAGTTTCTTGTGCTTGAAGATGGTTTGTATAGAATTAGGAAAATAAGCCATTTTTGAAGGGGCTTATTTATTAAGCTAGGAACTAGCTTAAAGGAATTATTTCTTGTATGCATTGTGCTTAGGAGTATATTTTACGCAGTCAAATTTGCCACTGGAAATAATTTGTTATAGGGAATAAGAGACTGTTCCCACCATGAAGCTCATAGGAAAAGAAGAATAGACCAATGGTAATGCTTTTCATGCATACAGCAGTTATTTTAGGTCATTCAATTTATCTCCTGGTGTTTCAATCTAACTACTACTCAGTGACACCAAAGCATTTTTGATATTATTTTCCAAAGCACTTGTAACTCCAAAAAACATCATATATTTTATGAAAGTGGGAGTTTAGAATGTCTCTTTTATATATGTTATTCTTAAATATTTATTTTTGATATTTTAAAAATTACGTGTATATGTATCTGTCTCTGTGTGTGCATGTGCATGCAAGTGAGTCAATGGCATCCAGAAAAGGGCATTGGGCAGCTCACAACTACCTGTAACTCCAGCTCCAGAGCATCCAACACCCTCTTCTGGCCTTTAAGGGCACCTGCACTCATATGTGTGTATATACACTTCAAAAACGGAGCTCCTGACTATAATCCCAGTACTTGGAAAGTAGAGGCAGGAAGATCAAGGGTTCAAGGTTATATCTTTGACTATATAATGAGCTTGAGGCCAGGATCTGGGCTACACAGTACCCTATTTCATGGTGTATGAAGTATTAGATACATCTTTAGTGAATGTGTTAGTGGATTTTGTCTGCTGTGAAAAACACCATGATTAGAGGATGTTCTAGATGGGGTTCCTATTTCTGTGATAAAGACCATGAGCAAAAATAACTTGGGAAGGGAAGGGTTTATTCTGCTTACTCTTCATCAGGAGACAGGACCTGACGTCGAGGCCATGGACAAGTGATGCTGGCTTTCTGGGGCAGGAAGCTGAGAGAGCACATCTTCAACCTCAAACATGAAGCAGAGAGAGGGGCCAGGAAGTCAGGTGAGACTATAAACTCTCACATCCTGCCACAGCGATGCACTTTCTCCAGCAAGACTCCATCTCCAAAGAGTTCTATAGCCTCTGCAGACAGCCGCATCAACAGGGAACCAACTTTAAAAGAGATGATCTTATGGGGGACATTTAAGCCACCTTCAGGGGATTGCTACCAGTCTGGAAATTAACCTTTGTGAAGTTCAATTTTGAAAATTTACCTGTAAATGGAGACTTATTGTCAATTTCATCTAATTATTGGAAGATCAATAGATAAAGTTTCTGAATGTTTGGAACTTTTTTGTTTCCTCCACACCAGCCTTTCTGAGAAGAAACTGTAGACACTTTTTTTTTTTTTTAACAGTGACAGAGAATTGCTTTTCTCATGAGGCTGGGGCAGTTTACTGCAGTGTGCAAACTTGATATCCTCCTTCTGTGGTGGTTAATTTCTCTTTAACTGCATTTTGCCTCTGGGCTTTTACCTTTCTTTATTCTATCTATCTTTACTCCGTGACTGGCTCTGGAGCTGAGTGGCTGGCCTCTGGCATCCTTTTTTCTCAATACTTCCTCTTCTTTAGATTTCTCCTCCTAGTTATTCTCTCTGCTTACCAGCCCTGCCCATTTCTTTCTTCTGTTCAGCTATTGGCTGTTCAGTTCTTTATTAGACCAATCAGGTGCTTTAGGCAGTTAAAGTAACAAAGCATTAAACAGATGCAACATAAAAGAATGTGGCCCATCTTTGCATCATTAAACATTCTACAGCATAACAAATATAACACATCCTAAGCTTATATTTCACAACATGTGTCCCCTTAAACTGTGATCCAGGAAAAAAAAAATTCTTCCTCAGCAACAGGAAAATATTCCTGACAACTTGAACTTGGAGCCAGAGGAAACCTTTTCCAGGTAGCGTATTTGGAGAGATATCGTGTGTAAATTTCCATAGTAAGGAAGAAAATGAAGGTCAAGAGACCATCTACCTCTGTGATGTTTTCAGAATAAAGGCAGAGACCAGGGTCAAACAAAAAGCCGGGCTCCCTTTTGGGGAATAATAGCCAGGTTACTTTGTCCTCCTTCTCAGGAAAAATGCTAAAGGATACACACTGCAGAAGTAAAGCTGTGGTAATGTGCTTAAGGAACTAGACCCAAGTGTACTCAAAATAAACACAAACAGCTTGTAAAAAGTATTTGGGGACTGACGGGGTGGAGTGGGGTGGGTGGCTCAGTCTAAGTGCATGCTTGTTGGCATGAGCTAGTAATCCCATCTTTGGGAGTCAAAGATAGGATTTCCAGGGCATGGTGGCCAGCCAGCCTAGCCTAATCAATGAGCTCCAGGCCAGTTCTTGACCTTGCCCCAAAGAGGTAGATGATGTTCCTGACCTGAGACAAGGCAGATGATACCTGAGCAGAGATTGCCGCCCATCCTTCATAGGTACTCATGCAGGCATGCACGCACACACACTCAGCATATATTTAGTCTTCTTAAGCTTGGTTTTAAAACCAGGACTAAAGGAAAGCCCACAAAATCCCGTATTTTCCCCGGACTTCCTGCTTTAAGACATAACTATTTTTTGTTTCTAAAGCTTTTGTGAGGTTTGAGTGAGGTGATCATATAAGCATATTTGAAAGTGTTAACACACTGTTCCCAATCATGGTAAATCTGTCTTACCACTTTAATCATAATGCAATTAGCAGAGGAAGCTCAATGCACTGGGTGCCCCACAGGACGTTCAGACAGGTGGGCATCATAGGACCTCATTGCTTTCTGTGTGGCCTCTGGGAGTCTAGGCAATTTAAATCTCCCTTAAGCTAATTACAGAGACAGTCTTTTGAACTTTCTCCTCTCATATTTCTGGCTTTCTTTTTCTCCGGGTGGTGGAAGCTGACAGATGAGGAAGCAGCCACACACGGGTTCCCTCCACACCAGGAACAGACACAGAAATGCTTACTTCCTCTTTCCCCTACTCAGAAGGAGGGACTTTTTCTGTCTACTGCACGTTTTCACTCTAGTGACCCCTTCCCAGGAGCTGCCTCATTTCTTCAGCTGTGACTACATTTGCAAATCATGCTTATTTTGGCAACCCAAAGAAATATTTTAGGCAGTGAAGTGCTGGTAATTGTTCAGCAACTGACTCTAGGAAGCATGCATGCATACTTGTGTCCTCGTTTGTGTACATTGTCAACTTGCCCTGGCCTAGATGTCATCTGAGAGAAAAGTCTAGATTGGGGAATTGCCTAGATCAGATTGGCTGTGGGTATGTTTGGGGAAGGGTGATTGTCTTGATTATTAAATAATGCAGGGGGGTCCCAGCCCACTGTTGGTGGTATTTCTTAGACACATGGTCCTGAGTGTGTAAGGATGCTAGGTAAGTGTGAGAGGGTGAGCAAGCCAGAAAGTGATCCAGCAAGCAGTGTTGCTTCATTGTTCCCATCTCCAGCTTCCTGCTCTGACTTCCCCCAGAAATGGATTGTGATATGGAAGTGTAAACCAAGTAAATCCTTTCTGGCTCCAGGTTGCTTTTGGTCAGTGTTTTAACACATCAACAGAATGAACCTAGGATGCATATGCATATAGATTTATCATAATACTATTGCAAAAAGGATGTGTGGGCCAGATGTGTGATGCTGTGTTAGGTTGATGGAGGGATGAGTGGATGGAGCCCAGGAGTGATTTTTATCAGGAAATCCCAGGACTGATTTTTATCAGGAAATCATACTTAAGTCGACAAGGCACAGCATCTATGAGCCAAACACTCTAATTTGAGAGCAAATTGCTCCCTAGATAAGTTTTTTCCAGATCCTTTCAAAGTTGTGTGTGTGTGTGTGTGTGTGTGTGTGTGTGTGAGAGAGAGAGAGAGAGAGAGAGAGAGAGAGAGAGAGAGAGAGAGAGAGAGAATTTAAGTGCACAACACATGGTGCAGTGCCAGAGGAGGCAAGAAGAGGTATCAGGTTCCCTGGAACTGGAGTTACAGGCAGTAGTAAGACACTTGATTTGAGTGATGGGAACTGGCCTTGGGTCCTCTGGAAGAGCATCAAGTGCTTTTAACCACTGAGCCATCTCTCCAGCCCTCTTCATAGATCTTACATTTCAGTCTGGGTAGACTGACAATTTAAAAATTACTCTTAAGTCTAAGTCAACATGTAAGACAGAATTGTATGACTCAGAGTCCTCACTACTTGGCTGCTATTTCTGCACCTGTTTAACTCTGGAGTACTACTGCTCAGTGCTTGAAGGTCATGTCCTGTCATATAGGAGGTGGTCAGTTTTTGTTAATCCCTACAACTTCAGTCTTTTTGCATATGAATCTTCGATCATATTCTTTTCTTTTCCCTCCCCTCTCCGTCCCTCCCTCCTTTCTTCTTGGCAGGATTATACTCTACATCCCAGGTTAGCCTCATAGTCAAGATTCTCACACCTCACTCTCTAAGTACCTCAGCACAATGGTTAATTTTGGCTGTCTACTTGACTGGACCTGGAATTAACTGACTGGCAAGCTATAGGGCACACCTGTGAGGGATTTTCTTGATCAGTTTGATTGCAGTGGAAAGACCCATTCTAAATGTGGACAGTACTTTGGGGTTGTATCCCAAATAAAGGAAAATTGGAAAAAGAAAGGCTTTTGTTTTCTATCTGCCTCCTTTCATATTGTGCTGCCATGCATGCATGTATGTATGTATGTGTGTATGTAAGTATGTATGTATGTATGCATATGTATATGTATGTATGTGTGTATGTGGATGTCAAATTCATCTACCTTCCTAGCATCTTGCTGCTATGGTCATTCTGCATGGTAACCAGAACCCAAGTTCTTTAGCCCTCCAACATGTACTGAAGACAAGTGTCTGTCCACTAACCTGCACCCATCAGACTGGGATTAAGTGCCTGGCCTCATGGCCTGCACCTACTGGATCCTCAGCTTTTGTAGTGTGAAGACAGCTATGACTGGACTACTCTGGTGGTATCATGTATAGCTAATCTGATAAATTCCCTTTCAATATATATTTATTTTATTAGTTCTGTTTCTCTAGAGAACTATGACACAGGGTTATAGACTTATACCTCCATGGCTGACATAAATTTCTCATGGAGAATTTATAGTGTGCAAAGCTATGATTATCTTATGCTCCTGCTCTGTTTTTGTCCATTTTTCAGTTTGTGCTGCTATACGGTACCACTGTATGTTTGTCACCTGGACTGGCATTAAGGCCAATATCAATACTGACATTTAAAACGCATTTGCAAATTTGTTAGATGAAAGACATTACATTGTTGTTTTATTTGCATTTTCTTGATTAGTTGAGTGCTGAACATTTTTCATATTTATTAATGATTTGCATATATCCCTTTTGAATTGATGAGAATGATATATTTGGAGAATAACTTAAGTAGAATTTTGAAAGAAGATTAATAAATTAGTTATTTTTTTTTTCTTTCAGGTCCTAGAATAATGATTAAAATGAGAGCATGGTCAATGAAATTAGAGTTACAAAAAAATCTTTCTGGGTAGGCAAGCTTACATTTTATTCTGGACACATTATTTTTCATTGGTAAATTATATTATTTTTTCAAGTGTTTAAAAAGATAAAGTTTTAAGTATGAGAAACAGCCTGGGGTCATTGTGGAGAAGATAAGAAATGACACTCAGTATAGTGAAGGTATCAGGATGAGCTATGGATTGAATGTTTGTATATTCCCAAAATTCATGTGCTGAAGCCTAAGCACACAATGGTGAGTTGGGGGTCTTTGAAAGATGGAGTCCTTAAGAATGGGATTAGTGTCATTGGTTTCCAGCTGGTGGCACTGTTTGGGAAGGTTATGGAACCTTTAGGAGGTGGAGCCCTGCTAAAGGAAGTATGTCTTTGGGGACAGACTTTGTGGTTTTATAGCCTGGCCCTACTTCTGTTTTTTTTTTTTTTTTTTGTCTGTGTTTCCTGACTGCCAGGCTGGCCTTGCGCGCTGCCATGCCTTCCCCACTATGAAGGACTGGTTTGGGATTATAAGCCATAATAGTCTTTATTCCCTTACATTGGTTTTGTCAGGATACTGAATTACAGCAGCAGGAAGGAAGCTAGTATAGCATCCATGTAAAAAGACACACAAGAGATGACTGCTTTCTGCTCTTCTTTTGTGAAGGTACAAGCCAGCCACCTGCAAACCAGGAAGTAGATCTTCCCCAGAGAATCTACCTGCTTTGAGCTTGGACTTTTAGCTTCTAGAATTGTGAGGAGATGTGGGGGTTTGAATAGGTATGGCCCTGTAGACTCAAGTGTTTGAATACTTAGCCCATAGGGAGCAACACTATTAGGAGGTGTGGCCTTGCTGGAGTAGGCATTGCCTTGTTGGATAAAATATGTCACTATGGATGTGGGCTCTGAGGACTCATATGCTCAAACTACGCCCAGTATGGTACTTAGTTCTCTTTCTTTGAATCAAGATGTAAAAATCTTAGCGACCTCTCTAGAAACATGTCTGCCTGCTTGCTGCCATGATGATAATGGACTAAACCTCTGAAACTGTAAGCCAGCCTCAATTAAATGTTTTCCTTTATAAGCATTGCCATGGTCATGCTGTCTCTTCCCAGCAACAGAAACCAAAACTAAGATGGGGAAAAGAATCTCTTGTTGAATTTTTGGTCTGTGGTGTTGTTTTTCATTGAATTGAGTAGTTGCCCCTTAAGCAACTGCTATTCTAATCAGCAATTGTAACCCCTGTAGCTACCTGTAGAGATTCAGCCAAACTCAGGTGGGAATTCTGTTCCCTCAGATATCAGTTCCATCGCAGTTGGTAAAGGAATCTTTATCTAGCTCTCTATCCCTCTATAGAACTCAGAATTCAAAGGTTAATGTGAAATTCTGCTTGCTCATTGAGGCTGACTAGCAAGTAGCTAACCTTCTATCCTAGCTCTTGTCTCTCCCCAAACAGGACTTTCTTCTGTTCAGTCTCCACTTAAGAACCCTAGCTACACATGGTTCCTTCCTACCACTTACTGTCAGCTAGTTTCTGACTCAGCCTCCCGACTCCAGGCTAATTTTATTTAATCAAAAAATGTAACATGCCTTTGCACCATCAAACAAATATTCCACAGTATAAATGAATGTAACATATCTTAAATGAATGTTCCACAACATTTCCCCCTTTTTGTCTAAAGAAAAAGAAAAAGTTTTAACTTAAGCATAGTATGACTATATACAATAAGAACAATTATCAAGTAAAGATTATATTCACAATGTCTAGTTCATTTGTGTTTGGCAAATTTAAAGAAAATACTCTATTATCTATCCTATCCTAGTGAATTCAAAGTTTTATACCTAGTTTACTTTCTAACACAACTAAAGAAAACTGCAACTATACGTAGTCTTCAACTTCATCAAAGACCCCAGAAGGTTGTAATATTACCTGAGTAAACAGGAAGTGCTTTTCAAGCAACTTCCAAAACTCTAGAAAGGACAGAGACATCTAGCTGCTTGGACAGTCACTCAAAGTTCCTCTGCAACATTGGGATATCCATTTTAGCCTACAGGACTAGATTATCTGGTAGACTTTCCAGTGAAGCAGGGAATTTGAAGGACTGTTGCAAACTTGTATTGGCAAAGATTGTCAGTTGCTTTCCTCTGTGCCCTGTGGGGTGTCTGGTAGACTCTTCTGTGAAGCAGGAGTTTTGAAGAACTTCCCTGCCTTGTTCTGGAAAAGTTCAACAGTCTTTTTCTGTGGATCCTGCATGTCCAGTCTGCATAGCACATTGTAAACAGTCAAAGCAAAAGCAGTTTCTTGCCCAAATGGCCAATCTTGCGAAAATGAAAGCAAACTCCATAAGGAGTTTCTTCAGTATCCATCATCTTCTCTGAAGTAAGTTGGTGCTTCCAGAAATAGACATGTCTCATTGTCATAAAACAAAATATGTTAATAAAGCATTTTAAATAACATTATATATGTCTTTTAAGCATTTGAAGACCATTTATTTATCTAAAATATATCTCAGTATGATCTTGAAGATTTGTCTATAGATTTGACTGTCATAAATGACTAACTACTAACCTGCTTCTTGATTATCCTAAATAGTTTATAGTAATAGCTTTCAAAAACTAGAATTTTGGGGCTGGAGAGATGGTTCAGCGGTTAAGAGCACTGTCTGCTCTTCCAGAGGACCCGGGTTCGATTCCCAGCACCCACATGGCAGCTAACAACTATCTGTAGTTCCAGTTCCAGGCAAACACCAAGGCAAATAAATAAATAAATAAATAAAGTTAAAAAAAACCTAGAATTTTACCTCACATTTTTAATTTTAATATAGGTACAATACCTTAAATAAGAGTAGAAACGTATACAGAATAACAAAAATAATTTTAAATTTGTATCAATATATTATATCTCCCTAAATAATAACAAACATCCAAACCTCACCAAATAATCAATAGCCATCCAAAGCATTTATTGGGAATGTGGATGTCATTTTCTCTAGACTGCTTTCTGTTGTTTGTGGGAGAAACATCTTTAGAGGTCCCTGAGAATAACTGAGATGATGACCAAGTCCCGAGAAGACCAGTTGTAACCTTTGTTGATCGCTATCACTTGTCAAGATTCAGGAAGTCTCCCTTGATCAAACCTGATCCATATAAACTCCAAAGGAATCTACAGTCCCTCTCTCTCTTTTTTGTGAAGACAAAAGCAAAACTTCTTCTCCAAAGCATTTTAAACTTTCATTTGACAAATACATTCTTGACTTGCATTTTAAAGTTAAGCCACTCCTAAATTATCTATGCCGCTTTATTTTAGCAGTCTCCTTTTCAATTCCATGTCTTGTAGAAGCTGTTGTTTGCTTATTAACATTTAAAAGTCAAAATCAACACAGTAACATGCAGAATCTAGACTCTCTGGGTCTTTTCCATCATTACATGGTTTATTCTTTTTTTTTTTTTTTTAAATTACTTTATTTTTCTCTTTAAAGGTTTTTACTTATTTTTTAAACTATTCATTTTTTCTATGACTTTCTATACCCATATTCTTTCTTTTTAAAGTATGCACACATTGTAAAACACCAAAGCATTTAGAGGGTGTTCTGCCAGAATGTATATTACTGCATATCTTTTGTCTTTTTTTGATTGTGTGAGCAAACTTTAAACTGCTAACCTACTGCTGGGTCCTCTGGGACTCTATTTGCTGGCTCTGTCCACTTCTCGGTTGTGAAGTGTATGACCAGGAACTGCATTCAATCCCCCGGATTGGAATGCCAGTGCCCTGCACTGTGGCAGCCAGGTGGTTTTTGGTTTTTACTTAGCTCAGCCTCTTTCTCTCTCAACTGCTCAAGCAAGGACTTGTTGTAAGGTAAAATCTCTTTAAAAACCTGTATTTAATTTTTTCTTCTTTCAGCTTTCTCTTCTGTGGGTATTTGAATACCACATTGGTTTGCTAAGATGTAGTTGTTGTTTTACTCTTTTGGCTCTTTGCCCTTTGGGGGGCTATCACCCAGCTCCCAATAAACCACATGGAGGTTTATTATTACTTGTAAATGCCTGGCTTTAGCTTGGCTTGTTTCTTAACTTAAATTATCCCATCTACCTTTTGCGTCTGGGCTTGTACTTTCCACTCTTCTATATTCTTTTGTTTCCTTCTTACTCTGTGGCTGGCTGTATAGCTGGGTGGCTGGTCCCTGGACTCCTCTTCTCAGATTTCTCTTAGTAGTTATTCTCTCTGCCTGCCAGCCCAATCTATCCTTTCTCCTGCCTTGTTATTGGCTGTTAAGCTCTTTACTAGAACAATCAGGTATTTTAGACAGGCAAAGTAATACAGCTTTACAGAGTTGAACAAATGCAACATAAAAGAATGCAATGCATTTTTGAAACATTAAACAAATATTCCACAACATAAATGAATGTGACACATCTCAAGCTAATATTCCACGGCACTGTTGTGTGGTAGTAAAGCAGCTGCAACTCAGAAATCTGTATTAATTTAAGAAAGAAACAAATATTTATGCAAAACTACGCAGTGTGTGTTGTATTAGTTACTTCTCTGTTTTGTGATAAATTATCACAACCAAAAAGCACCTTAGGGAAGAAAATGGTTTATTTTCACTTACAGCCCCAGAGGGATAGAGTTCATCATACAGGGAAGGCGTGGTATCAATTAGGGAATTATGGAGGCAAAGCTGGGGAAGGAAGCTGGGTGATCACATTTTCAGCTACACACAGGAAGCAGAAAGAGAACAGAAATTGAGGCCAGTATACAAACCCTCAAAGTCCACCCCCAGGTACATACTTCCTTCAGCTGCTAAAAGTTGCATAACCTCCTAGAACAGCAGCTCCAACTGAGAAGCACGTGTTTAAGTGCATGAACTTGTTGGGGACATTTCTCATTCAAACTACCACATATGTATACAGTGAGCTAGTATAATAAATGAACTATTACATATAATGCATAGACCTAGACCCCCCCAAAGATGATAGAGTGGTTCAAAGTCCTAAGAACTAATAAACCAGTGGCAGAGTGTCCACCATGTGTCTAAAGGCCAGAGAAGCAGGAGTACAGAGGGTGGGTAAAGAAATGATGTCTTATTTGGACTAGTTGGGCAGAGTCAGGGTATATTCAGCTTCTGCTGCTCTGTTCTCTTCTGGCCTCTCACCTTAGTTTCTTGGTCCATTGATAAAATACTTTGATAAATGCAACTTAAGGGAGTATGGGTCTGTTCTGGCCATGCAGTTCAGAGTATTGTCCATCATGGAGGACAAGCGAAGGCAGCAAGGAAGTCAAGGCTGAAATATCTGGTCACGTGGTACTAGACATCAATGTGCTCAGTCCATTCTCCTACTCAGCTCCCTTTCTATAGTCCAGGATCCAGACCAGGGAATGGTGTTGCCCACAGTAGGCGGGTTTTTCCTTCCTTCTGTTAACTCAGTCAAAATAGGCTCACCCATAACCGGATCCTAGCGATGATTTTGTAGCATGACAACACTAACCTGGAAGAACTGGAGGGTGTCCATGCATCTAGGGTAGGGTGTAACTATCTACCTATTTATTCAGATTCTATTTTCTCCCAGTAATGATTTTATGATGTACCCCAGAATGATATCTGACCAAGACCTAGTCAGATATCATACAAGGGCACTTTTGGAGAGAAACATTTTGCTTTTCCGAAATACAGCTTCTATAACAAAATTAGATTACATTTATTTACTGTGTGTGTGCATGCATGTGCATATGAATGCACACACATGAGCACGTATCACAGTGCATAGGTAAAGGTCAAAGGACAACTTGTGACAGCTGTTTCTCTCTTTTTGCCATCTGAATCCTGAGGTTGCCAGGCTTGGTGGCAAGTACCTTTACCCACTGAACCATATCAATGGCCCCTATAACTTCTCTCAAATAAACATTCATCTGTTGACAACAATACCATCCCATCTATGCATTTTACCACTTTCCAATTCTTAAATGTATTTTTGTGGCTTGCTTTTTTAGTCCCTTTTGCATCTAGTATTTTTTTTCTTTCTCAGGCATAAAGTAACATTTTTCTTCAAGAACTGGTTTAACTGTCAACAGGAGCATTCATTCCTTTGACTATTGTATCAGCTTTTCCCTGCAATATAGTTATACCTTTGATTATTATGGAGCCTTTCAAAATTACATAAATGTAAAAAATACATAAACTCACATGAATCTGTTAGCCAGCTTCCACAAATAGCATGCCTTTTCCAGCCTGATTTTCTCTTTCTGTTCTCCTCACCAATATACACATGTATATGTATATATATATACATACATGTATATATATATATATATATATATATATACTCGCACAGATACATGTATGCAAGGACACAAGTATACCATAAGACAGTTGCAGAATATTCACTCCATTTAAAAATGTACTTACCGGGGCTGGAGAGATGGCTCGGCGGTTAAGAGCACCGTCTGCTCTTCCAGAGGACCCGGGTTCGATTCCCAGCACCCACATGGCAGCTAACAACTGTCTGTAGTTCCAGTTCCAGGCAAACACCAAGGCAGATAAATAAATAAAAAAAAATGTCCTTACCTCACTGATTGTCTTCCCCACCTCTGCTCTCTTTGTGGCATTGAACAGGGGTGGGCTCTTCTGCTTTGGCCTTGGCCTTTCAGACTCTGCTCTCTGTGGCTACTATGGCTGCCTAGATGCTTTGCTGTTTTAGCTCATAGTTATGGGTGGGTGCAGTGCATCATGGTGGGGACAGCATGGTGGCAGCAGTAAGAGGCAGCTCCTCCTCACATTCCACACACAGTTAAGAAACACAGAGATCAGTTCTGGTGCCCAGCTCACTTTGCCTTTTATTCATTCCAGACTCCAGCCCATGGATGGTGCTGCCCACTCTGAGGGTTGATTTTTCCTCCTCAGTTATACGTCTCTGGAAGAGGTCTTTCACACACTCAGAGGTGTGTTTCTGTGAGTCTGTGGTGATTTGAAATCCCATGAAGCTGGCAGTCAGGTTAAGTGTCACATCACCTCTGCTGGACATATTTTTCTTCTAGGTTTTCTTCTGTGTGCGGCTCTCTAATCTTGTCTTCAAATACTGGGTCTTCTCAGGGCTCACTCAGCTCTGTCTCTTCTCTCTCCTTACTTTCTTTCCAGAACACCTGACCCACCTTAGTGGCATCAGAAACCATTCATTCTTAAGTGGATGACCCCACATTTACTTTTCCATTCCAGAGTCTTCCTTTGGCTAGAGACCAAATTCCCGGAATGTTTTTATTTTATTTTTTTTTAATTTCCTGGTTTTTTCTGCTGTCTTGGACTCTCTGTCATGTTTGTGACTATGCAAACAGGCTACATCCTATCTCACTGGCCAATCCTTAAGTCAGTGGTACCATTGCCCTGACCTCAGGGCCACAGAAGACAAACTCCTACATTCTTTGGTTTCCCTCTGTAACCTCTTCTTTTCCCGTCCTTCCTCTCTAGCACAGGGGTAGTCCTCTACTCTCCTCATGCATGCAGTTTTGTTCATTCCTGCCAATGTCCTCTGGATACAGTCTGCTTAATTCCTGTTTCTCCTCCTGAGCTCTCAGATGCCATCAGAGAAACTCCAACTCACCCCTGATGTTAGGTCAGAGCCAATGGTGTGTCTTCACCCTGAACTTCTCTGGCATGGTGACAGAGGCAGTTATATAGCTAAATGGTGGGTTGTGCAATCCAACCTTTGGTCTCTGTGCTGTGGTTGCCATGTCAATTACGGTGGAAACAGTTGGGAGAGAGAGTTAGAACTACAGGCAGTTTTCTTGGCCATACTTCATTGCATAGGTATAGGGGGGATATACTAGTCTGAGGTGTGTGTGTGTGTGTGTGTGTGACAGAGAGAGAGAGAGAGAGAGAGAGAGAGAGAGAGAGAGAGAGAGAGAGAGAGAGAGAAAAGAGAGAGAGAACTTAGTTTCTCTTTTGCCATGCTAGTAGATTCTGACACTGATGGAGAAGATGTTATTGGGATGCAGGATAAATAAGCTCCTCAGAGCAGCCTTTGCCCTGTGTTCTAAGAGATTATTCTCTGCTGTATCTAACAAACTAAAACTAGTTTATTTATTCATTTATTTAGTGTGAGAGACGGAGATGAGATGAGAGGAGAGAGAGAGAGAGAGAGAGAGAGAGAGAGAGAGAGAGAGAGAGAGAGAGAGAGAGAGAGAGAAAGAACAGTTTCCATGGCGTTGTTTTCTTTTTCCACTCTGTGGATTTCAGGTATTGAACACAGGTCACCAAGCTTGATGACAAATATGTTTTTGATGCTGAGTGTCTCCCTGGTTCTCTCTGACATCTTATGAGCCTGTGACTTTTCCTCTTTCCATAAATGCCAAAGAAACCTTTTGTTTGTCTGTCTCTCTGTCTTTTTATTTATATGTTTTTCTAAGCCCAATTTCCTTTCTTGCCAAATGTTTCTCCAGGGTGAGTAGGGAGACCATTGCAGCTTCTCTCACCCAGGAAGAGCTCAGCTTCCTTACTCAGCTGTAAGTAAAGTAGAGATGAGGGAGACGGCTCTGCCTGTTCCTGAGGTAGGTAGAATGAGACCCCTGTCGTGTCAGACTAGAAAGTATTTCTAATTTCTATGAAATTCTTGCAGGTCTCAGCTGACTGTGGGCCCCATGAGAACCAAGGAGCTGGGGTTCTTTTTATTGCCATATCCTCACGGCCTTGCTGTGGTGAGTGTACACATCAGTTTTTTCCTTTGTAAATAATTGTTAAATGTGGGAAGAAGCTAAATTCTTTAAACCATTTGGGATTCACTTTGTGTGTACTGTGATTTATAAAATTAGCCTTATTTCTTCTCACAAATGTCTAGCCAGGACCCTCAGAGCAAATGTTGAATAATTCATGTTTTCCTTCTTGAGCTGAGACAGGGAAGTTACTATACACTTGTGTGTATGTGTGTTGCTATTTTGAGCCTTTTAAATTTTATTTGAAACTGTGAATTCTGATCTATTTTATTGTAATCTTTAGTCTATTTGTCACCCTGTAGTTGTTTAACTTTTGTACGGTGCTGGGTTCAAACTCAAGGCCAAGCACATGTAAGTGGAGAATCCTTCCATTGAGCTACCCAGCCTCAAACTGTTCTTGATCATGTTTTCTTATTTGGGATAAGATCTCCTGTAGCCCAAACTGGCCTCAACTTGTACAACTGAGGGTGACCTCGAACTCTTGATCCTTCTGCTCCCCATCCCCAGCACTGGGAACATGGGTGTTCACCACCATAACCAGTTACTGGTGATATTTCCTTTTTGAAATTTAAGAACCTGAACGTGTATAATCATTTTGTCTACATGTCAGTCTATGCAATGTGTGCATGCAACTGTCCTTGGAACCCAGAAGAGGGCGTCAGACCTCCTGATACAGATATTCTAGAGGATTGTGTGGGTTCTGACAATGGAACTAAGGAAGAGCAGACAGTGCTCTTAACTGCTGAGTCATCTTTTTAGCCCCAAATTCTCTTTTTAAATAAAAAATGATAATTTTTTTTATGAATTGTGCAGAAACTCAAAGCCCAAATCACAGATCAATGAAGTATTGAGTTCTGTGAACACACTTGGGTTAATTTACACAGTGGGGCCTAGCTCATTCCCAATTATGCTCTTCCATTTTAAAAATTAAAATATAGGCATCTCACACGCAACTGCTATGCTCTGTAGGAGGTGCTGGTCAGCTTACAGCTATTTTGTAACCCTTCACCATTGAGCTGAAGGAAGCTGAACTGCTCTTCCTCTGGAAGTAAGCACACACAGTCCAGACCACTGGCTGCCATGTTATAATCCTCAGGTGAGCACATGTTACAAGCCTCTGGTGTGTACATGGCCGAGGCCACTGGGAACCAACCATGTTATACACATCTGGTGTGAGGCTTCTTCTCCATTGTTAATCTCAGGATCTCCTTGGCTGTGCCACTCATTTATCACTCTGACCAACCTTACAATTACTCTGTCAGATTCTGTAAGAGCAATCCTGCTGGTGTTTTGACTAGAACCAAATTGCATTTAAGGATTAATTTTGGGAAAATTTTAGTTCTATGTAATACTGAATATTTTCCATCTAGGAATATGATAAGGTTTTAGAAAAATTTGGTTGTCTTTGATGTAGCTTAGTAACCATTTTATGCTTCACTCAAGTCCTTTGTCCTCCTTCCCTCCCTCTCTCCCTACCTCCCTCCCTCCCTCCCATTCTCAGTTAACTTGGAATTAATTATACATGCAAACATAGCATCAACAAGCACTTCTATAGTACCGTGCTTACTTGTGAGTGTGTGTGCATGACTAGGTCAGAGGACAGCCTCAGGTTGCACCTCATTGCTCTCTAGTTTTGAGACACAGCAGTCACTGAGCATGTTCAGTAGGCTGCCTGCCTGCTGGCCTCCTTTTTCTGCTTCCCTAGTCCACCCTCAGCTTTGGTCTCTGTCTCCCCATGGGTTTTGAGGTGTAAACTCAGGTCATAGCAGCCGAGTTATCTCACTAAGTCTTTATTTTATTCATGTATTAAATTTTTGAAAGATTTTTTTTGTTTGGAAATTTTATATATGTACAAGTGTTTTCCTAGCATGCATATATGTTCATCATATATGTGCCTAGTGACTCCAGAGGCCAGAAGAAGGCATTAGATACCTGGAACTGAAGTTATGAATAGCTATGAATCACCATGTGGGTGCTGGGAACAGAACCCAGGTCCTCTGATAGAACAGCAAATGATTTTAACTACCAAGCCACCTCTCCAGACCCTTGAAGAGCTTTTGATTCCTTATCTTCTATGGTGATGAAAATTTATCTATACTTTTTCTGAAATGTTGTTTAGTTTTAGTTTATGGACTTAAGTCTTTAGTTCATTTTGAAGTAACTTTGAATATTTGTTGACTCGGTAGATCACTTTGGGGGAGTACTGCCACCTCCTCTAATCTATGAACATGGGATACTTTGTATCATTTCAACACTATCACATCTATCTATCTATCTATCTATCTATCTATCTATCTATCTATCTGTCTATCTATCTATCATCTATCATCTATGTATCTATCTACTGAGAGCCTCTCCCTCTCTCTCTCTCTCTCTCTATATATATATATATATATATACATATATATGTGTGTGTGTGTGTGTGTGTGTGTGTGTGTGTGTAGGCCCCTGTGCCACAATACATGTATGTAGGCCAGAGGACAAGTTAACAGGGATTGTCAGGCTAGGTGGCATTCATCTTAACCCATAGGGCCACCTTGCTGCATCCCTTTCTATTTTTAAGATGTCATTTTTATTTCAGGAATGTTTTGAAGGTTTTGTTTTTTTTTTTTTTGAAACAGGTCTCACTGTGTAGCTTCCAATGGCCTTGAACTTACAGAGAGCTACCTGTCTCTGCCTCAGGAGTGCCAGACTTAAAGATGTCTACCAATATGTCTGGCTGTATTGTAGTTTTCAATGCGCACTCCTTGCATCTCCTTGATCAAATTTATTCCTAAGTATCTTATCTTTTTTTATGATATTGTACATAGAATTTTTTTTTGTTTCCTTGCTGGGTCATTAATTACTACTGTGTTTTGTGTGTTTCTGTAATTTTGTCAAATTAATTAGTTGAAATGATTTTTTGTAGTTTTCTTTATATAAGACAATATATGAAAATAGATTTATTTATTTTATTTTAAATTATTAATTATTATTATGTATGTTT
This sequence comes from Sigmodon hispidus, assembly GCA_004025045.1. Taxonomy (NCBI): domain Eukaryota; kingdom Metazoa; phylum Chordata; class Mammalia; order Rodentia; family Cricetidae; genus Sigmodon; species Sigmodon hispidus. The sequence continues at coordinate 42,494 of PVIH01006275.1, read as the reverse complement.
GAATGTTTTGCTTGCATGTATAGCTGTGTATCATGTGCATGTAGTGTCTTTGGGGGATAGAAGGCACAGAATCCCCTGTGACTGGGGTTACAGATGGTTGTGAGCTGCCATGTGGGTACTAGGGATTGATCCTTAGTTCTCTAAAAACAGCAGCCTGTGCTCTTGACAGCTGCCTCACCACTCCAGCCCCTTATGTCTTCATGTTAAACTAAGAAGACTTCTTTTTATTGTACAATTGTTCTAGCTAGAACTTCAACTACAATGTTAAGTAGAAATAAAAAAAATCAGATATATGTTCAGTATTTCATCCAGTGAGGCGATTTTCAGAAATGCTCCTATTCACATTGAGAATCCTTTCTCTTTCTATTTTTAATTTTTTGAATTTGTTTTATGAAAGTCTGTTGGAGTTAGCTAAATATTCCTCTACATAAATTTACATGGCCATTGTATTAGTCAGGGTTCTCTAGAGTCACAGAACGTATAGAATAAATCTCTCTATATATACATATAAGGGAATTTATTGGAATGGCTTACAGGCTGCAGTCCAACAATGGCTAGTTGTGAATGAGACGTTTAAGATTCCAGCAGTTGCTCAGTCTCATAAGGCTGATCTCAGCTGGTCTTCTGTATGTGCTGAAGTCCTGATGTGCTGACAAGGTGAGGACATGTAGGAAAAGAATGAATGAACCTTCCTTCTTCCATGTCTGTATACAGGCTTCCAGCACAAGATATGCTGGATTAAAGGTATGGCTTCCCACTTTATAATCTGGATTAAAAACATATTTATTTCTGCCTCAATATTCAGACTAAAGGCATATTGTCTTCCTGCCTTAAGATCCAGATCAAAGGTGTGCCCTCCATTTTTGGATTGTAGTTCACTTTAGATATAGTCAAACTGACAACCCAAAATAGCCATCACAGCCATGTAGAGTTTTTTTTTATTCCTTTAATATATTATATTGTATTAGTTCTTGTTTATTGGACTATTTTTGTATTCTTGGGATGAATCTCATATGCTTATGGTGCATAATATTTTATTTTTTGCGTTTTCAAGACAAGGTTTTTCTGTGTAGCCCTGACTATCTGGAACTTGCTCTATAGAACAGAACTTGCTCTATCCACCTGCCTCTGTCTCCTGGGTGCTGAGAGTAAAAGTGTGTGCCATCATACCTGGCATGTATTTTTTATTTTTGAGACAGGAACTAACCATGTTGCCCAGTTGGTTTCTAATTGGAAATATTCCTGCTCCCACCTCTTGAGTGTAGGTAAGTTGATGTTGCACAGTCCCTGTGCCTCTCCCACACCACTCTAACCCACCTGCTATAAGAAGCTCAGTATTTATCTCTCATCAGTCATTTACTTTCTATTCATGGATCCCTGGAGCCCTACCTAGCTTCAGAGCTCGGCAGTCCTTTTTTCACTGTACTTTTCTAATGTTCAGCTCTTTGAAAAAATGTTTGTTTACTATAGGATCCTAGTTGAATGATACTTGTGTCTTGGGTTAAGGTGACAGTGATTGGGGACAGAAACATATGGCTATGAAAAGTAGCAGTGGGCCAAGGTCTTTCAGTGTGTCTTAGTTTGTGTTTCTGTGAAGAGATATGACCATGGCAACTCTTATATAGAAAACATTTAATTGGAGCTTACACTTTTAGAGCTTCAGTCTATCATGGCAGGGAGCATGGCAGCCTGCAGGTTGATGTGATGCTGGAGCTGAGAATGCTACATCATGACTCAGAGGGAATAGGAAGTTGACTGCCAGTCACCCTGAGGGAAGCTTGAGCAAAAGAGGCCTTAAAGCCCGCCCCTACAGTGACACACTTCCTCCAATAAGGCCACACCTCCTAATAGTGCCACTCCCTTTGGAGACCATTTTTTTTCACACTACCACACAGAATATATACAAAAGAAAAACCCTCTACATATATGATTTGAACAACAAAATAGATAACGGTGCCATTTATTGACTTAGTTAATAACAGTCCAGGATTAAATTTGAGAGAGGAAAGAGATGAGGCCAGGATTAGTTGTACTAGGGAAATAAGGCATAAATTCAGAGTATATGGGACAGTACTGAGCTGGAGGTTGTCCTATAGATACTGCCGTGGCTGTCAACTTGAGTCTCTAGAGTCACCTGGGAAGATGGAATTGAGAAAATGTCTCAGGGATATAGATGTGGCCAATCTGATCTAGACAATTCCATCTTCCCAGGTCAGATGGGCCTAGATCAGATGTCTAGATCAGATTGGCCACGTCTATATCTCTGAGACATTTTCTCAGTTGATAATTAATGTACAAAATCCAGTCTACTGTGAGAGGTGCAATTCGTAGGCAGGTGGGCCTGAGCTGAGCAAGTCTGAGAGCATGAGCAGTGTTCCATCATTGTTTCTGCTTCGAGCTGTTGCTATAAGTTATAGCCTTGGCTTCCCTCGTGATGGACTGTAACCCATAGGAGGAAAGAACTCCTTTCTCCTCAGGTTGTCTTTGGTTAGATGTTTATCGTAGTAACATGGAAAGTAAAGCAGAACAGACGGTGTGGAAGAAGATGGAGCTGTCCAGAGAAACTGTCCATGCAGCCAGGAGGAGCCTGGAAGTCTGTCTGTCTAAAGAGAGGAGACAGAAGATCCAGGGAAGGAGGGGTATGAGTAAAAACACCTGGAAAAGTGAGTGAGAAACCAGAAACATAGACAGCCCTGCAGCTGGGGTCTTCATATCTGTGAAGAAGAGTAGTCCATGGCGTTGAAAGTTGCAGAAAATCCACCAAGGCCAGGCTTGCACTGTGACCTTTACAGTGGGCTGCGTGAAGGGTCTTAGTTTTCTCGATGAGAGAAGTTTTGGTGGAGAGGTTGACATCACAGAGAATCATTTGATTACCCAGAAGAACAGATGTGAAGGTCAAGAGAACAGACAGGGGTCCTTTTTCTTTTTTGGGGGAGCAATCAAATCAAGTGTTTATTGAGTGCCTGTTACGTGCTAAATATTGTTCAGGGTGCTTGGGACACATCAGAGAATAAAACAAGGAGCCCTGTCGTGGAGCGTACAGTCTATCATGTATTACCACTTCACCTGCGTACTGCATGTGACCAAGTCACTGCACCATTCTGCCCAGTGGGGTAAATGGAGGCTGGGCCCAGTAGACACTGAGCCAGGTATACTGCAGATGCGGATCGGGACACCACCCTAACTCACCACCCAGACAGCTGAGAGGGATGGAGGTGGATTTTTAATAATCAGTTCCATGAGGAGATGGGAGAAGGGCTACACAAGCTGCTGCTGCTGCTGGTTGGTGGCAGCCTTGCTGGCCAGGTCCTTGGTCTTCCCTGTGGCTGCCAGCGCTGTCTCCTTTGCTTTTTCTTTGCTCTCTTTGGCTGTTTCAGCAAGTGTTTTGGAAGGGGCCTCACCTTGTTTCTTGGCCAAAATGTACTCGAAGCCCTTCACTGTCTTGGTCACATTGCTTTTGAACCGGGCAAGACCAAATTCCTAGACAGCCCAGAGACACCAAATAAGCTAGAGGAGAGCCAGGTTTCCCGACGGACTTGAGTCCAGCCACTGTTGTCAGAGTTCACACAGTAAACACATCATTCCTCCACCACCATCAGCCGGACATGGTTGACGTTCCAGGTGAAGGTGGTCATGGTCTGATTCTGTGGGTCCACAACAGAGTCCTCCAGGATGTACACCGAGTGAGCGAACTTGGCAGGAAACAGTCGCTCTGCCCAACGTGTCATCCTGCTGGTCTTGGTCAGGAGTCTCAGGGACAGCACCTTCTGGTCAGGGGTCACCTCCCGGTGTACTAAATCCTCCGTTAAGACATGTTTGCTATAGGGGTTCGGGTACCGTTGCCAGAAGGCAGCGAACACTTGGTCCCAGGAACTTTGGAGCACGCTCTGGCCCAGGAACCACTTCACCATTGTCCCGACCCAGGCGGGCTCAGCACCGGTGCAGCATCAAGGTAAAGAGCCGGGGTGGGGGGGTGCGCACGTGGCTAAGGTGCACGCCCCCCAGGTTCGCAGCTCAGCCACCACAGCGCCGTGCCCAGGCCTCTACAGCCGCCATGAGGGACTATAGGACTGCCGGGGTCCTTTTTCAAGCAAGTTTCATACTTGACTTTTGGGCTGCCTATTTCCAAAGATTCTCTTTAATTTTTCCTTCCTTCCTCCCCCCTCATCCATTGGTATTATATTCATGTGTGTATATGTGTACAGGTGCACACCTCTGTGTTGGAAGCCAGAGAAAGGCTTCTATTGAACTCTACCTTATTTCCTTGAGTCAGAATCTCTCTCTCTCTCTCCCTTCCCCCTCTCTCTGAGAGTTCAGTGATTCAACTGGACTTCTGGCCATCAAGCTCATTGATCCACCTGTCTCCATGTCTCTAGTTTCTTATGGCTGCCAGGCCCAGCTTTCTGTGTGGGCGCTGGGTTCTGAGATCACATCTCTTCAGGCGTGTGTCTCAAGTGCTCTTACTCACTAAGTCCTGTTGTTTACTGCCCTTGGAAGATTTGTCTGTATCTAGATGGGTAGGATGTTTTCTTGTCCACTCTTCCCAAAGTACAATCGGATCTTCTGTTCTCAAGGTGTTTGGTTTTAATTCCTCCTTTTACTATGCTTTGAATCATTGCTTCCATCTATTTGCTTTCTTATTCTGTAGAAATATCCACTCATTAGCAGAATCTCTGTCAGCTATTGCATTCGCCTGCCAACATCTCTAATATTTTTGTTTTAATTTTCATTCAATATTGATTGAATAATGGACATTTGAAATTTCTGTCAGTGTATCTTAAATTAATCCCATGTCTTTAAATTAGATTTGGACAATACTATGTCTTTCCCAAGTAACTGTTTTATAATGTATGTGTGTGTCTTTCCCAAGTAACTGTTCTATAATGTATGAGCCTGCTTGAGGGCATATGTGTGTGCATGTGCACATGTGTAGAGGCCAGAGGACATTCATATTATGTTCAGGAATTCCACCTCCTTTGAGACAGGGTCTCTTATTGGCTTGGAACTCACCAGTTGACTAGATTGGATGGTCAGTTAGCCCAGGGATCTTCCTGTCCCTGCCTTCCACACTGTGATTATCTGTGCCTGGCATTTTTATATGGAATCACAGATTGAACTCAGGTTCTCATGCTTTTGAGGAAAGCAATTTAGCAACTGAGTTAATATCCCCAGTGCTATTTTTTTAAGTTATAATTTGTACATGGATTTATGTCTATGTCAGATTGTTTTCAACTCATAAAAGATATGTTGCTTGTATCTTACTGGCCATGAGAGACAGATATTATTCTTAACTATTCTATATGCTTCTCTCTTTTTTAAATAGTATATCACACTATATCCCTGACCGGCCTGGACCTCACCATGTAGCCCAGGCTGACCCCAAACTGGTAGCAATCCCACTAATTCAGCTTCCCAAGAACTCTGATTACAGGCCTAAGGCATCATGCCCAGCTTAATTAGCCTTAAATTTATAAAATTTAATTGAAGATTTCTTATTCAGGAGTTTGAATGTAAGAGTTTATGACCAAGGCTGGGGACAGACAGCTCAGTCAATAAAGATTGGAGCATGGTGTCAGGATTGTAATTCCCTGGAAAGCTAGAGACAGCAGGCTGCCTGGAACTTGCTAGCCAGTCAGCCTGGCAGAATCACTGAGGTCCAGGTCCCAGTGAGAGACCTCGTCTAAATAAAAAATCAAATTAGATGCCTCCTAAAGAACAATGCCTGAGACTGATCACACACACACACACACACACACACACACACACCATAAAAGAGCATGCGATGAAATTGTGATATGCTTATTCTATCTTTATTATTTTAAACTGTTGTCTATTTTAAGAAGTCACTTGTTTCAGTACCTGAGGAAGGACTTCCGGCTGCAGGTGGCGGTGAGTTATGCTGTAGTTACTGTCTGTGGTGATGTGGGTGATAATGGATGGGTGAAGAATGCCTTTGCCGGTGCTATTTTATAGTGTGAAAAGTGCATATGTTTCATGGGACAAATGTCATTTATTGCTGAGCATGAGATGACGGCTCAGATACAGAGGCCAAAAGAGAAAAAGCAGGGTGAGGAAAAGCCATTAACACCCAGTGTTTCTCTGGTTTCTGTTTATGTCACATCACATCTTGTCCTCAGAGACCTCACTACCACCCTCTCTCAGATCAACAAGGATTTACTGGGAAATAAAAACTTCATTTAAAGAATAATTTATCATTTTTACATGCATTTGAATTTTCAAGGGCAGGAATAGAGAACACTCTGTTCTGAGCACCGATGAGCAAAGCACACTGGCCATCACTCAGCATGTAAGCGTGTCCTCCATCCTTCAGGGTAACATAGTCTCTCTAGGGGTTTAGAAGTATTTGACACATCCTCCAGTTAGTTTAGCAGCTAGTCAGATAAGATCCTTCTGTGATATATGTACTTGTAAGGTTAACTTCTTTTTTTTTTTTTGTATTTTTTTCCTTCTTTATTTATTTTGTATTTATCAAGAAAAACAGTAAAATGAATTTAAAATGCTGATAAGTTAACAATAACTATAAAGAAGATAAAAATCATAAGCATGACTTATCAAGGGTGATAATTCAAATAAGATTGCTACACATATATTTACTTTGTGTTCAGCTTTCCTTCTGATTTTTTTTTCCATCCCTGTATATCCTTATTCAAGGTCCCTTCCCCCTCCCGCCACATCAGGTCATTTTTTTTTTTTTTCTCCACAACTCCCCATCCCCTCCCTGGGCAGGGAGCAGACAGACAGTCCTATAAGGTTAACTTCTTATGGTCACACAGAATGTTTTAAGATCTCTCTCTCTCTTTTTTTTTTTTTCATTTTGAGGTCTTTTAGAGGTCAGATCATTGCCAATCTAGTTAAATGGTCTTTCTTTGTAGAGCTGTTTTATGGAAAAAAAACAAAACAAAACAAAACACCATTCATTGACTCTTACTCCCTACCTCTCTTTTTAATTATTGTATTCTAAATGTATATGCATGTGCGCATGAGTACAGGAGCACATGAATGTGGGTATCCATGGAGGCCAGAAGAAGGACTCAGAGTCCCTGGAGCCAGGTTTTGTTCTGTAAGATCTCTGGCCCTCTTTGGGCCAGAGATTCAGACCCTCCGTGGCCGCTTTTACCCTCCAAAGAAATGACTCAGACACTTATATTAATTTCATTCTGTTTGGTTTATGTCTTAGGCACATTATTAGCTAGCTCTTTCATCTTAATTCAGCCCATCTCTAGTAATCTACCTGCTACGTGTCCCAGCCCGTGGCTCACGTGGGTTCCTTACATGGTTCTTTTTCGGAGGCAGGATGGAGACTGAGTTAACTCTGCCCTCCTCTACCTGTCTCTGACTTCCTGACTATTGCTATGGTGCCCACTACAGGTCAAAACAGTTCCTTTATTCACAGAATGATTTTCATACAGATGAATGTTCCCACCATAGGGTTTACAGGTGGGTGTGAGTTGCTGTTGTGGGTGCTGGGTTCTGAACTCTACTGAGGGAGCAAAGAATGCTTTTAAAGGCTGAGCCACCTCTGCAGCCTCTCCACATAAAATTTTGTTTTCTCTTTGCTCTTAGATTTTTAGTATGTATTCTTATTAAGCATTCTTTTTTTCAATTTAATAACAATTTTATTATTAAATTAAAGTCTTTATAGAATTTTCCCATTTGAAGATTTACTTCGCACTAATCTTTCTTTCTGTTTTTATTTTCCTTTTTAAACTTTTATTTAAATTTTTTCCCCATACCCATTATTGCTCCCTCTCCCACCCCTTTTCCCAGTCCTCCTCCAGCCCACCCCATCCATTCCCTAGGGAAGGCAAGGGATCCTAAGGTGAGTCTATTTCATCTGCCATATCAAGTTGAGGTAGGACCGAGTCCCTACCCCAAGTATCAAGGCTGAGAAAGCATGGCCTCCAAGTAGCCAGTTCATGGACCCTGGATAGATTCTGGTCCAATTGCAAAAGCCTCCAGGAAATGCCCATGCCTTTCAACTGTCATCCACATTCAGAGGGTCCAGATCCATTCCATGAAGGTTTATCAGCTATTATTTCCGAGTCTGCTAGCTCCCAACAGCATGGGACAGCCTACTCCAAGGGTCTTTCTATAATGATCTTGATTCCTCTGCTCATGCAATCTCTTCTCCCTCTCTTTAGCTGGACCATTAGCTCAGCCTGGCGTTTAGCTATGGATCTCTGCATCTGCCTCCATCAGCTGCTGGATGAAAGTTCTATAATGACAATTAGGGTGGTCATTCATATGATAACAAGAAAAGGCCAGTTTAGGCTCCCTCTCTACTATTACTAAGCATTCTTTTATGCCAGGCTCCTTAAATGGTTTGTTTTTATGTTTTTTTTTAATTCAAATTATCTGCATATTTTATTTGCATGAAGCAATGAGCTTCATTATGGCATGACCATAATGCATAAAATGTGTTTTGATTATCTTCACCCCACTCTTCTTTATTTCTCTCTTCTTTACCCCCTCTGTCCCCAGTCATCTCGTTTGCTTTTACATCATCCCCCAGATTCCATATGAGAAAAAATGTGCAATACTTGCCTTTATGTCTAGCTTATCTCACGTAAGAGGATGCTCTCCTATTCCACCCAGCTTTCTGCAAATGACCTAAGTTGGTTCTTTATTGCTAAGGTAAACTCCATGGTGCCTAATGTGTACCATGTTTATCCATTCATCCACTGATGTGCCCTGAAGCTGGACTCACACTTGGATGTTGTGACTAGTGCAGCAATGAAGATGTGACCTGGCATCATATAGTAAGCTGACTTTGATTGTTTTGGATGTACGTACAGGAGTGGTGGCTGAATTATATGGTAGTTCTGTTTTCAACTTTTGAGGGACCACCGTACTGATTTCCATGGTGGTTGGACTAACATTTCTACCCACCATGGAGAAGGGTTCCTTTCCCCTTAATCCTTACCAACAAGCTTGGGTTGTTGTTTCTTGGAAATGGCTATTCCAACAAGGGTAAAGTGAGACACCTTTTGGAACAAGAGTCAGCATTAGAGAATAACTTGTATTGTTCTTCCTTCGGCCTTCTGTGAGTCGGGGCCACAATAATCTCACAGTCATCTTTTAAAAGTCCCTGACCTTGAGGCTCTTTTTTCCTTAAGATCCAACTCTCTTTACAAAGCGAATGACTAGGAAAGAGGACACTGATTATCATAACGACTGTGATTATGTTAGTGTGGGGAGAGTAAGTATTCCTGGTTCTCCACGTGGTTGAGCCAACATGGCTCCGGTGGGATGCACCTCGTATGGAGACACGCCCCTAGGCGTGGCTGCGTAAACCCGTGGAGCACTGCGTACAGAAGCACCTCCCTGGACGCATACGGAGGCACGCCCTAAATGTGACTACGTAAACCCTGTGCATACTCCTTCTCCTAAAAAGGAGACACCCACACTTTGGTCTCTCTCTTCTTATCTCCTTTTGTCTTGCTTCTGTTTCTGTACCCACCTTCTTTATGTCTAGCTTATCTCATGTAAGAGGAGATACTTATCTCTTAAATAAGCCCTGGTGTGGCTTTGGTAGTGCATGAGTGAGTGTGTCTCTTCTCACGCGCGAAACCAACAGAGACCCCACCTAGGCTTGCACAAAATATCACAGATTCTGCAAATCTCTGGAGCAGGCGCCTCATGAGAGCCAAAGGTCAGAAACAGATAAAAAGTCCATCAACTGGTGAGTGGGACAAAATTGGCTTGAAAGAGGAATGAAGTCCTAATACTTGGCACAGCATGCCCAAACCTTGAAATGTGCTAAGTGCAAGGAGCCGGTCACAAAGCGCTCCCTCCTATATAATTCTGTTTATATGAATTGTCTGGAGTGGACAAACCTATGGTAACAGGAAGTGGATTGCTGGTTGCCTAGAGATGATGGAGGAGGAAGGGTAGAAATTCGGGTTAAGGGAAGTGGAGTTTTTGTTTAGAGCAATGAATCTATTCTTATACTTGCTGTAGTGCGATGTGCCCAACTCTGTGGATGCTTGAAAAGTTATAGGATCGTATACTCAAACTGGGTGAAGTGTTCTCTCTAGAAATGACATGTCAATAAAGTTGGTAACAATGCTTTAGGAACAAAGAATCTGTACTGGATTCCTACCTATGCCAAGGGGATGAAAAGCTCACATTTGCTTAACCTTCAGGACATGCTGTAGGTGGGTGTCATCATCCATCTCCAGAGAATTGAACCTGTCACTGATTCCATAACGGAGCTGCAGTCTGTGGGCCTCCAGTCAGTAATTTTTATTGAAGCTGCTCACAGGTGATGCCCATGTTTTTCTAGAACATCAGCATGGTGTCATGAGGCAGAGATGGTCTGAAGGGCATTCCAGCAGAGATAAGGACATGCACATAATCTACATAACCTGAAGGCAGATCAGTAAAGTGGTTACTTACAAATGTATGGGCCACATTTGGAGAATCAAACTGTGGTAGCCACAACCTTAAGCATCACCATCCCAGGCCTAACAGAACAAAGGCAGGAACATGATGGTACTGCAGAGGTGTTTATATCCATGCCTCCTATCCTGGTTAATTTATATTGCCAACTTGGCACCAACTTGCCATGATCTAAAGTCACCTGGGAAGGGGTAGTCTCAATTAAGGGATTGCTCAGAGCGGATTGGTCTCTGGATGTAATCTATTTTTATTGTTGATTGGTTGGTGTGGGAAGGCCCAGATTGTGATGAGCATGCTACCTCTCTGGGCAGGTGCCCTGGATTGTGTAAGATAGTCAAGCATGAGTCCGTGAGGGAAGCAGTAAGTAACCTTCTTACATGCTTCCTGCCTCTTGATCCTGCCTTGAGTTTCCGCCCACACTTCTCTTAGTGATGGACTGTTAGCTGGGTATGTAAGATGGAATAAACCCTTTCATCCTAGAGTTACTTTTGGTCATAGTGCTGATTCCAGTAACAGTAAACAAACTAGACTGTCTTCCTTAGATGACCATAGCCATGGCATGATGCTAGTAGTATGGTAAAAATCCAGACAGCAACGGCTCAGCCTCAGCATTCTCCTACTCCCTTGACCTCATCCATGCCCTTCATTCACTATACAAAGCAAGAAACAGGACGGGTGGGGTTGGAGAGATGAATCAGCAATTAAGAGCACTAGGTGTTCTTCCAGAAGAAGCAGGCTTTATTTCTAGCACCAACATGACAGTTCGCAACTACTTGTAATTCCAGCTCTGTCCTCCATGAGCATCAGACATACACATGTGATATAATACAAATATAGATAAATATTTCAAAAGAAATGGGGAGGGAGAGTCAATGGATATAACTGAGACACAGCAGCCTCTAGGGCAGAGAAAGCCATAGCGGGAGGCCCCCCAGGGACAGATGAAAGGTTTGAACACAACATGGAGCTGTACCGATGTAGGCACATTCCAGATCTGGGAAAGGAGATAGATAACAAGACTTGAAACTATTCTCAGCTACCCTGATTCTCACTTTTTTCCCCAGCTATTTGCCCAGAGGCTGCATTTTGTGTTTGGTAAACTTTCTGGCCTTCTAAAAGCCTCTATTCTCTTCTCAGGGCACTGAGGTGGCTCATGATTCTAACTCAGCATGAAGTCCATGCTGGCCCTCATGGTCAACCTTAGATAAGCCAGGACTTCCAAACCAACTCAGGAGATTCCAGGCTTTCTTCAGGGAGTGAATCCCCACACAGGAAGTGGATTGAGCTGAGGAGAGGTTTTAAGGAAGGATTGTTAGCAGGTCACCATGAGGAACAATTTGTGTTTGCCATTAGGAGAATGTGTGCCAGTTTTTACCACAGTACTCTAGCAAGACTTTGTGGGTGTTCTTGGAAAATAGAGGAGAAAGATAACATCAAAAAGAAACAGTCTTTGGGTTTCTTTTTTCATTCGTCTTAAGTTGCCTTCTGGTTGAGGGAAGAAAATGTGCAACACACACACACACACACACACACACACACACACACACACAAGTGTTGCCCTTGTAGATGAACAGCTGGATTCCAAGGGTGTCCTTGATTGATAGTGGAAGATCTTTCAGTACAGGAATTTTCTCCTTCATCTTTGCAGACTAAAGATCCAGGTCTTCTTTTGTACCAGAGTAGATTCAAGACCCACGGATCTGTAAGAATAAGGGCTCTAGGAATCCAACACACAGGGCAGATGTCAGTTTATTAGGATGTAATAAGAAATGATGTTGAGACAGGGAAGCTGCCCAAGTCAGATTGTCATCTGCTTCTGGTGTGGGGAGACTTCAGGGGAAGCCAAACTACCCTAAGGGGTGGCTGAGAATGGGAAGAAAGTGCGTGATTTGAAATTTATTGCCAGGGCCTGTTGTGTCCCTGCTCACAGCATGGATGTGCCTGGAGTAAGTGAGATTCTGTAGTGGAGAGACAGGCTGCTTCTTGGATAGTGCTCAGGTAGAAGCTGATTGTTCAATCTTTTTAGAGTAGAAACATTTCTCCATCTCCGTTGCTGAGTAATCTTTTTTTAGAGTGGGAACATTTCTCTCTCTTTCCATATATATATTCATATATATCATTATGTACTTCCATTTCTATGTATGTGTATATGCACATATTTATATGTGGATCTATCTATGTATATATTGTATATATGTATCTGTCCTCTATCAATATCAATCTGCTATATGTATGTACATACATATATTTTTCTATCATTTATGTATGCATGTATATATTTATCTTCTATTATCTGATCTACATTTATGTATATATGTATGTATCTGTCTGTCTACTCATTTTAGAGTACTCTATGAAGAGTCAAGATATATTCTAATATTAGAGCCCAAGAACCATTTAGAATCTTCAATTGGATCTTTAACTGGATTCTTTAAGTTTGCAGATTTTTGTCCCAATCCTTATGTCTTGATAACAGTTGTTGTGAGGTCATTTAGTTTCTTAACCGCTGAGCCATCTCTCCAGCCCCAAGGTCATTTAGTTTCTATGAATAATTGTTCTTTTGTCTAACTAAGAGATCAGACCACACAAACAGCAGCTGAAGAGGAATAAGTATAAACAGAGCACTTGATTTGCCAGTCACAGAATGAGGATGCCAATACTTCTGAGATCCTACTACCTGCTGGCAAGGTAGCATGCCACTTCTGTGTAATGCAGTCCCATGGCGGTAGCAATGGCACCTAGTCAGTCATACAGTTGATGGAATTAACAGTTGACCTTCTGCAGCACACTGTGTTGCTGGATTGTGATGCACTGTAGGTTATATATAAAATTAATATTTGCTTATCTTTTCACCTTATGAGATGTTCATTGGGACATAACTCAGACATAAATTGATGGACACATGTTATCTTCATTGGAGACTATTTTTTGAGCTATGTGTATCTGGATGTATCCATCTTTTGTTAGATTCTGGAAAATTTCAAGTTATTTTTAGAATGAGATACACAGGATACACAGAATGAGAATGTTCACTCTTGGTGTCCTAGAGTTATGATAATTCTTTTTCACCCCATTTCTTTCTTCTTTTCTGACCACCTCCTTTCCCATGGCTTGTCCTCAAGTTCTGCATAGTCTAGATTCATTAATACCCTTTGTTGCATTTATTGTGTTCTTCAGTTCCTAAATATGCGCTTTCTTTTTATTAATTTCTATCTCTTTATTGAACTTCTTGCTTAATTCATGGGTTGCTTTTCTGAAATTGTTTTCTATCTGTGATTTTGTGTGACTTTCTGAGTTTCTTGAAAGCTATTGTTCTCAGTTATTTTCTGGGAATCCACAGATCTTGTCTTTGAAGTTGTTTACAGGGATGTTATTGTGAGGAGTTGGAGGACAAGATGTGGGTGTTGATTGTGTCTATTAGGTCTTGGGGATGAACTCATCTCTTTAGGCTTGGTGTTATGGTAGCTTCGCATGCTTGCCAGATTTTTATCAGCACTCTTGAACCTGGAGAGCTTTATGCTAAGATACAATAAATTCTAAGAATTTCAAGAATAATAAATATAGCATCATTTTACTTGTATATAAAATCTACAAGAGTTGAACTAAGACCTAGATGTGCAAGTTTGCTTTCCAGGGCCCAAGGGTGAAAGGTGTGGGTAGGAAATGTTAAAATGCCTTGCGTTCTAAGTGATCAGCTGACGATTCCAGTCTAACTGAAGAATATAACACCACTGTGGTTATAAATCTTTGTCTGTATAATAAAATGATTAAATAAGGACTCTGAAGAGCACAAGAGAGGGAGGGATAGACTTGCAAACATTTTTATCTTAGTTGGACAGCACTTAGTTTGGGCCTTGGCTTTCATTGGAGGATAAATGGTTGAGAGCTCTGTATGGCTACAGAGGCAGATGGAGCCCCAAGAACTACCTGAATGTCTACTGAGAAGATGACCTTGATAGCCAAGTCTGTTCTTTTATCCACTAAATATCATGTGCTCCTTTTCCTCTCAGCCCACTCATATTTTTCAGCCACACCTACTTACTTATGTTTCCTTTTCACTTGCCATCCCCCACCCAGCTCTAAATTCCCCAAGGGCAAGGACTGTTGCTGGCTTTGTTCGCTGCTCTGCCTTTGCTATTCTGCCCCTAACTAGCCATCAATCAGTACTAGTGGAATGGAGGATCAAATCAACCAGAGATGAGCCTCTGACCATCAGCTGGCACACAGCAACTGGATTCTATTCTGTTAGAGAATGAGAGACTGGGTTCAGGAAGTGAAACCATAATGTACTTATTTACATTTGTAAATTTGACCCTAGAATATGTCACCAGTTTTAAGACTTATTTACACTGATGACTTGCAATTTCAGTAGGGCTCATAAATGGCTACACAAGTTAAGACTGATGGGAGATAAAGCTGAATTATTGTGTTTTAAAAACATTCCACAGTGCATTTTTTTTAAACAATGAGACAGGAAGCCCAATGTCTATAATTCCTTAAAATAGGCATCCCCCATTAAAGTGAGGACACATTCTTTTTTATTTAAAAGGTTTTTTCTTTACATAACAACCACAATTCCCCTTCCTTCCTCTCCTCCCACTGGCCTCCACTTTCCCTCAACTCACCTCCCATCTACTCCTGAGAGAGGGTAAAGCCTCCCATGGAGATTCAACAATATCAAGTTGAGGCAGTGCCAAGCTTCTTCTTCCTGTATCAAGGTTGAACAATGTGTCCTTCCATAGGGAGTGGGCTCCAAAAAGCCAGCTCATGCACTAGGGATAAATCCTGGTCCCACTGCCAGGGGCCCCACAAACTGCCCAAGCCACACAACTATTGCCCACATTCAGAGGGCTAATTCAGTCCCATGCAGTTTCCCCAGCTGCCAGTCCAGAGTCAATGAGCTCCGAGCAGCTTGGGACAGCTGTGTCTGTGGTTTCCCCATCATAGTTTTGACCCCTTTGCTCATATAATCCCTCTTCTTTGTCTTTAACTGGAATTCCAGAGCTTGGTCCAATGCTTAGCTGTGTATCTCTGCATCTGCTTCCATCAGTTAATGCATGAAGACTCTATGATGACAGCTAGGGTGCTCACCAGTCTGAGTACTGGGGTAGGCCAGCTCAGGCATCCTCTTCTCTCCACTATGCTTGGAGTCTTAGCTGGGGTCATCCTTGTGGATTGTAGGAAATTTCCCTAGCACCAGGTTTCTCCCTAGCCCCATAATGGCTCTCTCTATCAAGATACCTGTTTTTTTACTCTCCTTCTCTGTTCTTTCCCTGACTTGACCTTCCCAGTCCCTGTGTTCTCTTCCCACATCCCCTTACAACTCCTCATGCTCCCAATTTACTCAGGAGATCTTATCTATTTCCCCTTCCTAGGGGGATCCATGCATGTGTCTCTTAGGGTACTCCATGATACCTAACTTCTCTGGGGTTGTGGATTGTAGCCTGGTTATCCTTTGCTTTATGGAGGACACATTCTTAAGTGTCTCTGTTTAGCAAGTCCCTTCCTCAAAGTTCATGCTATATTGGGTTGGAGTAATTTAAGTGACAGGTGTAGGTTAAATAACACCACAAAAGAAACGGAAAGATGTTTGCTGCTCTTTCAGAGGACCCAAATCTATAACTAGCACCCATTAAATCGGTTCACGACATCCCAGTTGCTCCATCCAGCTCCAGAGGAAGCCAACATCCTCTTGTGGCTTATTTTGGGTAACTGCACTCATATACACATACTGTTGCATAGCTTCACTAATTAAGACTAAAATGTTGATGGGTTCTGGGGGAGGTAAAGTCAGATTTTTTTTAAGGGTACATCTCCTTCCTGGTGGTCAAGCACAGTCCAGTGAATGGCCCCCACACTAAGGAGGACAACAGAAATTGGATTTAGTGGATTATTGAAAAAAAAAGAGGACACAAATTTGGGTGGTAGGGAGTGGGGTTAATCTGAGAGGAGTTGGAAATTGATAGTGATAAAAATACAGTGTATGAAGTTCTCAAATAAATAATACAAATCTTTAAGCAATGATACCACAAAAGAAAAAAAAATAATTTTATTTGACCTCACACAAATCTTAATAACTTCAGAAGAAATAAGCAAGCTTTAAAAAGGAATGTGAAGGGGCTGGAGAGATGGCTCAGAGGTTAAGAGCACTGACTGTTCTTCCAGAGGTCCTGAGTTCAATTCCCAGCAAAACCACATGGTGGCTCACAACCATCTATGATGAGGTCTGGTGCCCTCTTCTGTAAAACTGTATGCATAATAAATAAATAAATCTTTAAAAAAAAAAAAAAAAAAAAAAAAAAAAAAAAAAAAAA